>CAVLJG010000003.1:116347204-116453098 GCA_963669975.1 Acanthoscelides obtectus
AATATATATAAAAACCATTTAAACTGGGTGTTCGGATTTATATGTCACTTAGTATATCAATAAAAACGATGTCATTTTATCCGATATTCCACATCGTCGGTCGTCCGTTTAAAATTGTTGACACTATTAAAGAGTGCAATGTCATCTTTATTGTTAACGTCGCATGTGCTTTTTCGTCAACAACATGCCTGGAAGAGTATACCCCTTTCTTAGGATTGTTTCATGGTGTATATGTTGTCTAAAAAAATCATTTTAATGACTTTTTTATGGAATTGAGCCTCTGATTTTTCTTGGTTCTTGTCACCCTGCCTCTTAAAAAAATATTATAATATATTTAATAATAATAATAATAATAATAATAATAATAATAATAATAATAATAATAATAATAAGTTTATTCACGTATTGTAACAAACGTATACGTGAACCAAATACAAAGCTCTCAAACTTTCTCAAATCCCATCGCGATCAACTGAGCGATTGCTAGGATTGTGCACTGTTTCTAATGCCAACAGATAAAATGTCCACAAGTTGGCAGCCGAACGGAATTAAGTTATACGGATCATTAAGATCGGAAGCTAAGCTAAGCTTTTCGAAAACGCTGTACGTTTTAGATCCCAATACGTAGACTGAAGGAGTCCATGGACTCAAACTTTCTCCTTGAGTAGTTTCCGAGATCCAAAGATTCAAATATTGTGGGTTCGGTACGCCATGTGTATACAGTGTGAGTCTTCATAAAGTGCACATATCAAAATTAGGGAAACTACACTCTATTTCATCGACGGATAAATCATCAAAAAAACATGAATTTGATTTTTTATGAATATATGAATATTTTAAAATTTTTAGTAGCAGCTTCTAACCACATTGAAATAACTCGTTACAACTTTTAAACTATCATATTGGAATACATTTTGTAGTGATTGCTGGTAAAAGGACGTGCCTGAAAAGTGAAGAATCCATTTGACATCCATTTAGAATAAAGAAAATTTTGATGAAAATCTGTTTTTTTTTTCATCATTTTTACAATAATTTCAAATTTTCTATAAATATCGTCCCTTGTACCCTACCTTTTTTTATTTGTAAGTTATTCTACATGTTGTCAGCTTTATAAAAGTATTAATTACACGTTTATTACTCAAATGTAACAGTTTCTATGAGTGTTTATAAAAAAGCCCATGCGCATCGTCCTGCTAGGCACCATTGTTTATCATGTAGATACCTTTTTTTGGTGATTCAATGTAGAGTCGCGCGGGCTGAAGTACGAGTGGGGAGGCGGGCCCAGTTGAAAAACAGTTGAATGTTGGGCAGTTAGGCAGCTATTTGTGTTTCTCCTGCCAACTTTATCAGTTTCGTTTGCTACATATCACGCTTTCGCTTTTTGGTCGCGATGCCACGTATAAGTGATTTCCCTCCGGCACACATTGCCGATATCCATTATTATTATGGAATGTACCGAGGGAGTGCTAGAGCTGCTTGCACAGCTTATCTAGCTGCATTTCCAAATCGACGCCCTGTTCCATCAGCCCGTAACTTCCAAGAAGTACATAGAAGACTGGCTAACACTGGACTTGGTCTACCTCGAGATCGCCGCGAACCAGGTGTTATTATTCATGTTGCTATCGAAGAAGCCATTTTGGATGATTTGTTTGCTGACCCGACTACTAGTACGAGACGTTTGGCGTTACGTCATGGCGTATCCCAGAAATCGATTTGGCGCATCTTGCGGAAAGCAGGGTTGCATCCATACCATTATCAAAGGGTGCAGCACTTGCATGAAGATGTGGATTGGCGTCCAAGGTGCGTTATGTCTACATGGATTTTAATAAAAACAAGAGACAGTCCTGAATTCCCGAAAACAATTCTGTGGACAGATGCATCTCAATTCACGAGAGACGGCAAGTGGTGCCCAAAAGATGAAAACCCTAGGCTGAAAAGGGCTTCAACATTTCAAGTGAAATTTTCTGTAAATGTGTGGGCCGCACTGATTGACAACTTTTTGATTGGTCCAATAATACTCCGGAGGACATTAAACGGAGAGAGATTTCTGGAGCTTTTGCGGACTGAACTGCCCTTGCTGTCGGAAGAACTGCCGCTGCAAACCCGTCGAAGAATGATGCTTCAAATGGATGGATGTCCTGCCCATTACTCGCTGATTGTCAGGTCTTTTCTTAATGAAAATTATCCAGGCCGCTGGATCTGTCGACAAGGACCTGTTGGGTGGCCGACGCATTCCCCAGACCTCACACCTCTGGACTATTTTTTATGGGGGACAATGAAACAAAGGGTGTACAGCAGTTCCATAAACAGCGAAGCGGAACATGAAGAAAGAGTTTTGCGTGTTGCAAACGAAATCAAAAATGATCCCGAGATGATTCGTAGGGCAACTCATCAAATTTCACTTCGCGCTACAATGTGTTTGCAGCAACGGGGTGGCCATTTTGAACATTTGATGCATTAAGCCAAAATGATTATCCTATAGACGTCTATTTGATTTTATTTGTTAAAGATAATGAATGATTCATGTAGGTTAATACTGTTGTTTTATTCCTACTCTGGCGTTGAACTGAGTTCACTGCTTTTTGAAACGCTGATTTAAAAACTTGTATCTAAGTAATAAACTTACAATTTTTCACCATTAGGAAGCTAATAACATGTAGAATAACTTAACATTTAAAAAAGGTAGGGTAAATAGGACAATTTTTATTGAAATTTAGCAATTGTTTTAAAAATCATTGAAAAAATAGTGAGTTTCAGCATATTCCTCTTTATTTTAAATTTATAGCATTTAATTTCGTGGAAATTTTCACTTTACTGGTACGGCCAATTATTTGCAATCACTACAAAATCTATTCCAATATGATAGGACATCCAGTTTAAAAGTTGCAACGAATTATTTAAAGAGGGTTAGCAGCTGACTCTAAAAATTTTAAAATATTCATAAAAAATCAATTATTGTCTTTAATTATTTTTTTTATAATTTTTCCGTCAATAAAATAAGGTGTAGTTTCCTTGATTTTACTATGTGCACTTTATGAAGACTCACACTGTATAATAGTTATTTGATATTTATTTTATGATCCGCACTGAACGGTTCAACAACATTGCGCTTTTACCCTCTACCTTAATAGGCATCAGGAAAATAACGACCACAGGCTTTATGTTGTAAACATTTTTACCCATCAGATACGATGCCTGGCAAAAAGAAGAATCCGGTGCTACCAAAACTGCCAAATCTAAGGATAAGCCTCCACCACCTACATACAAACCTCATGCCATGCAAACGCTGAGAAATAGAAAATCGTCAAAATATCAGTACGAAGGGAAATCACGCAGAAAACGTATTGCTGAAGATGGTACGAAGAGTTTGGAACTGCTGAGAGGAGTCTGCACAATCACAAAGGTAGGCAAAGGAATGCTCCGTTACGTATATACATATCTCAATTTGTTTTCTCGTAGTTGATTAGCAAAGAGAACTGAATGTAATACTTTCTACTTGTTCCCTGGCTTCAGTACTTCCACTCGTGCCATTTGTACTCTCCATGGTTAAGTATAACCAAAACAGTAACCACAGAAACCACAACAATAACAATCACACAACAATTCTTATAAAAACACACAATATGCGATCGCTCAACGAAACACGTTCCAATGCGTTGCCGACGCCTATGAGTCTGCCGGTCGAGGCGCGTCTTTGATTTCATTGGTTCTAGCGGCGGAGAACAATCAGCCATTATTTCCATCTGTGTCTGTGCTGTTGACCACCGCAAAGCCACAGAAACGACATATGTCGTACGCTATACGGCTGTACTGGAAGGAAGCCGGGATCGAGCTCTGATCACGTGTTGATCACGCGTATGAGTCATTACAGTTTTAAATAGTTGTAATAGAAGCGCGCAGCTTGAGTATAAGGGCATATTTATAGCGGTCCATAAGATGCCTATACATCGGCTCCTCATGGTGGCCGGTTTGCCTCTAATTTCGTTATTCATAAGTTCATGAAGTACGCTCTGAATGAGAAAACAACTATTTTGCGTAATATTATTGTCACTTTGTATATTTTTTTAATTTTTCAGCCTAACAGAACAGTGATTGACTCGAACACTTTGAGACTGCATTCAAACAGCACAGTGGTATTACTGATTACATTTTCAATTGCCGTCACCACAAGGCAGTACGTAGGCAATCCTATTGACTGTATGGAAATTAGGTAAGTGTTTTTCAACCAACACCCCACGTCGTACAAAGTCGGAGAGAATAGAAGGAACCAAGTCCTTGGTGCTTACATTGCATTGTTTGTTGCCAAAATTGCGTAAAATTTAATGCTTACTTTGGACTCATTCGACTGCCATTACCTACCAAGGGACAACGTTGTATCAACTCAGTACTAACCGGTGGAAGGATGTATCAAGAAGTATCATGTCCTGAAATCGTCTAACACCACAAATATTATTAGCAAACTGAGCTGATTTCTGTCTGTAGTATGCAATTTTATCCTGACTAGAGGCAAACAAACCGTATGCTTGGCTGCTCTGAAGTCGTTCTACAAAGGTTATTGAGGAATCTTCAGGAATTCTACAGATTAAATTTTTTAACTGCAGAGTCGGTGCAAAGATTTTCAAGTTATATATTATAGAATCACTAAAAATCTGACAATTTATATATTTATAAATTAATGCGCTTATTTTCGTTGCAATTTTTTGGAAATGTAAACTTTAAATATATTTTTGCATCACAGTAAAACCATTCTGTCTTACTGTTATGCAAAATAAACATCAGCCGATAATATGAATGAATTTCCCTGAGTCGTACAATAGATTTTTATAAGAAACAATGTTCTTCAAAGAAACTGTAATAAAAACAAAAATCTAAAATTTTTTCCATTTTAATTTGGAATTTATTGCACTTTCGTAGCATGTTAGAGCACATATTCGTCACAAGGTTACAGATTAGCGAGTAGAAGTGATCAAAATAAATAGTAAATTGACAGATTTTTAGTGGTTCTATTGCAATAACTTAAAAATCCTTATCCCGATTTTTGTATTCAAATATGTTATCTGTGGGTGTTCTATGGGTAGAAAAATAAGCCAAGATTCATTCCCCTAGCTATTATACAGGGTGGCCCATCCATGCGTGAACGGAATATTACTCATAAACAATTTCATTTTGGGAAAATCTTTTTATGGGATGTTATACATGACAATTGAGGGCACATTTCTGAAATATTGGCAATTATACAGGGTGTCCAATTTCGACCTAGATATCATAGTTGTAATTTTTCAAATGGAATGCTTCAAATTTTATTGCATATTTGGATGATCCAATTCAAAAGAAGAAAATTGATATCACATATTATGGAGTATTGGTAATTAGCTATTGAGATGTAAGGTGTTTTGTCTAGGAAAACCCCCCATTCGGCAACTCTTCAGTCCATCATTTTGAAATTTGGAGTGCTGAATTTTACATAAAAAAAACTTACACACCTGAGCTTTTATGATACTTGTTATTTTTTCAAATTTTAATTTTTGCTTTTGGCACGCCTTTTATGGAACGGCTTAATTCGCTAAAATATCGCATCATCCTTGGGAACAAACAAACTGTTCATTAGCTACAAACTGCCGGCTTTGTGACCATTAGAATAAAAACGTGTTTGAAAATGAATTTTTCGAAAGAATATGGTGTTCGTTTTGGGCGAAGCCCAAAGAAATAGTTTCCTAGCATCTCGAATTTATAAGCAACAGTACCCTAATATGCGACATCCAAGGCCAGAAACATTTTCCACACTACGAGAACGTTTTGAGTCAAGTGGAGCAGTGGAATATAGTAAAAAATGTATAAATAATCCAAGTGTCACCAATGAGGGGGAATCAATTGAAGGTTCTATTAAAGTTGCAAGAAAATCCCCATTTAAGTGCACCGCAAGCTGGAGCAGAAACTGATATATGAATACTTAAATTTTTTGATCGAGCATTTGCCTTTGCTTTTGGACTTGACGAAAATTATTTTTAACAGTATTTTGCACAAATAAAAAATGAAGCGGAAATTTTCTTCCAGGCGCGATCCGTATGCACTCTTAGCACGTTTTCACCAAATAATTCGTCCACCTACAATTTCTCCCAAACATTTTGCAATATTCCTTAGACTACGATTACATTATACTGTTAATTTGATTGATTGACTGAAAAAAATGTTTAAAAAAATACAAAAAATCAACAAACAAACTAGGCGTTTCGTTCCTTTTGATCTCTCTGGAGCAATTTATTCCTATGTCTGAAATGGATCCTCAATTGGACTGCTGAAAATGGAACAGTCTTGCACATGGTAAAATTCTCAGCATATAAATCTGATTTTCCAATACACATGTCAGTCAGATGAAGTAGAGATAAACAACCAATTTGAATTCAATAATCTAGATAAGATAAGCGGACCAATATGACGAAGAACACATCTTTGGTTGAAAAGCATACGAGTATCAGGACATTCATAATCAGAACGGCACATAGTGAACAAGTTACGAGGGTTGCTTCAGAAATAGGTTTCTCACATTTTTTCAGACACGAGGAATTTATTTGACAAAACGAAACAACGACAAATGTCAACCGCCTGTTTCCGGATCGTAATTCTCCGATCTTCGAGCAAGATTTGTTCTTTCTTCGCCACAACTTCCTTGGAGATCGACGGCCTCCTGCTTCGTTGTTCATCATCATCCATTTGGTAACTCGTTGAATAATTATACACGTTTCCCCCATATACTTCACTCAAGTGGCGATGAATTTCTATGGGTGGTAACGTTTTTGCGTACAAAAATCGGATGAATTGCACACCATCGCAAATAGGCGCTTCTTGTTGGGATCGGTGGTGGGGGAGCCGACAAACACTATGGTGTTCCCAGATTTCGTCTAGCATCACGCGCGGCAAAGATACAGCGTCTTGAAGCTTATTTTTCAGGCAATCCTCGTATATACGTATGTAAGCTCATTGTAAACGCTTGACATAGTATCAAAAATCCTATAACATTTTTTTCTCGTACTTTTCGCAAGTTCAATTATCGTTTTTATTCTACATATTTGTACGTTAATTAGTATTTCTTTTCCTTTTAATTTAGCTCTAATGTACGCTTATGTATTATTGTCCTGTAATTGAGAGACAGTTGGGCAATAAAAATTATTAGCATAAGTTATTGATTCTCTATAGGCATATAGTTACACAATGTAGGTTCTGGAATATAGAAAAGTTGCTAAGATGACTAGAGCATAAGCAAGGGTCCATCAAACCAACAGCTAAATATATACTATGTGAAACACGTGTGCATATTCTTCCTCCACCACGCATAACCAAATCCATGCAGCTGAAGTCACTAAAACAGATGTGTATGTTTAGAATATCCAGAGCTTTCCCAGTTTTCTCTTATTTCCATCACAAATACAGTGTGCTATTTTCGGGGCGATTTATAAGTATTTATTACTTCTGGTGTACGCAGTACAAAACAAAGCTTTTGTTGATGGATATTAGCCGGTTTTATAGCAGATTTGCAGTCGTAACGGTCATTTTATTTGACAAATTCGATAATTTCATTGTTTGACAGTTTAGAATTTCCGGAAACGAATGAAAACGCTGACTTATTGGTTCAGGCCCGGTCTATTGTTACTTTCTTAAGAGGTCCACCCAATTCTTCAGTGACGAATCTATGGTTGTTTACATTTTCGGAAAAAGGATATTAAAATACGAACTTTTGTTCATTTTTGTCAGGATACACATTTAAATGTTTAGATTTAGTCATCGGAGAATCCTGCTGCCTGACCATTAACCCAGCTAGCAACTGGTAATTCCTTAAGTTTTGCAGTAGTTCCCAACGGAACCCGTTGTTTTCTTGCCGCAACGTGAGATCGAGCGTTGTCGTGAAGCAGAACGACGAGCGCCGCTAGAGAGAAAGGTTCGCCGACGGTTTCAAATAGCGCAAGTAATTTTTGAATTTTGCTGATTAACATGGCGACAAACAAAGCAGCATAACCACACAACCAACACAAACAGAAACGTGGAACGTAATGATGGTGAATGAGACTGGAGAGTGTCTGAGGTTGAACGCATGTCACGGGGCGTAATATTTTGTTACTTTACCTCCTAAGGAAAGGTTGTATAAAAGCTGGTGTACTAAACAGAGTATTATAGAATGTTACCAAGATAATTTTAGTGTATATGTGTAATTTTTTTTCACCAACTGTATATAATGACATTCAGCCTTGTTTATGAACTTGATTTGAGTCAGATCTCTATACAAAATACCTGTCTTATTGAAGTGGGTTGAACTTCTTCAGACAAGTTCGCCTTATGACATAAGCAAAAAGATTTAAAACTTCTCTCATATGAACCTAATAGTAACTGATATTTGGAACAGTGACCACCCCTCTTAACGAAATCATCTCCGACTTACTGTAGTATGATAATATTGTCCAGTTTCCGCGATGATAATAATGCCAGAAAATATTTTTATTTGCAGAGGTATTCCGGAGGATATATTGAACTCATATTGCTGGATACATTCGACATATATAATAATTGAGTCCGTGAAAGAGGCGAAACAGTGGGGTCATTACCCGGGAGTTCACTACACGGGGAAAAGTTCAGTCAGACTCACCAAGTACTACCAGTGGGTCGCATTCTTCCTGTTGTTCCAGGTGAGTAGAGTTTACCTTGTGTCATAACATTTTACAAAATATGGTAGGTGGTAGACTGCGGAGGTACCACCCGGCGGATATCTAGGGCGGGGCCCACCCCCGTTCCGCTGTACCTCCTAGAGCCCCACGGTTCCGATGGTGGTGGTTCATTTCTAGCTTTAAATACGTCTCATGTAAGTGCATTTGATACAAGAAACCAATAGAATTACCATCAACACAGACTATTAGCAAACACGTCTAGCTACAAAGCTAGTCCACAACAAGTATACAACAGCTAGTGCTAAGCTGACAACTTGTAGAAAAACCTACCTTATGTCACAAAAAGCCAATACAGTGTCAAAAAAAACGGCCAAATCTCACTTTTCAAGATACGTTCAGGGTCCGTTTGCCGAAATTGTAGTCAATATTCTATGAAGCAGATGCCACCCCTAGAAGAAGGATTAACGCACACCTTCAATCCTTTTTCATTCAACATACAAAGCTTTACATTATATAGTTCCAAATTTTTTAATGCTGACAAAAATATGTGTGCAGAAGAAACTTTGTTTTTCATTACCTTTTTTTTATATGTAAATTGGAGATACATCAATTACGTGTTAGTAGTATTTTTGGCAAACTCTCAATGAATGTAGTTTGTCTATGGGGGATATTGTGGATGCGCAGCCAGTGTCTGACTGAAATGTCTTCAAATTATACGTACCAACTACTGCATTACGAGAATTTATACTAATCAAACAAAAGTCTTTGTCTTGTGAGCAGCATTATATCGACTCTTAGCTGGCGCACCCCTATGAAGAAACTGTGAAAATTAACTATTTAGTCCAGTTAGTCCAGTTAGATCTAAAGGCTTTCCTCTTACAAAAAATTATGTCTTCTGTGTCGGAGTTAAATCGTTGACGCGCGATTTTTGCCGCAATCTGAGTATTTTAAACAATCTGGATTTCGACAAGGTCATAATACAGCTTCGGCACTCTGTGATTTAACGGACAACATAACAACGGCGCTTATCAATCAAAAAGCAGTAGCTCTCATACCTCTTTACTTTTCTAAAGCATTTAGTCCAATTACTAATTCGCTTTTTGTGTCTATATGCAGTTATTGTGGATTTTCTGAAAAATCTCTTTCGTTTATTCAAAACTACCTTGAAAATCGATTTCAAAAAGTTTGATTAAATCAAAAGTACTCTACCACACAAAAAATTGCTCTGGTGTACCGCAGGGATCTGTGTTAGGACCCCTATTATATATCTCAGATTTAGAAACAGATGTAAAATTATGCAGCACACAGGTCAAAATCAGAGAGGTGAGCATTATGCTTCTGACAAGGTTTTTCCTAATAAAATAACATGATAGTACTACATTAATTATTTTAAAATGGATGTGCATCATTACCGATCACTTAGCATATTTATTTTTTATAATAATGTTTTACTTGATTTTAAACAAAAACAGGTCGAAATAGTCATTTCGGGAACACGTCCTTATACCATCTTTCATATACTAAGTGACATATAAATCCGAACACCCAGTTTAAATGGGTTTATTTTAATAAATAATAATCAGCCTTATCAGTTGGACATTCCGGTTTTTATACTGCTTTTTTTAATTCACTAACGCTCTAAAAATGAATATTTCAGCCGCAGTAAAGAATCAACGTTGGCGAATTTTGGTTCTTGACATCCTTTACGATCGGTTACGATGCCTAGAGTACGGAGACCTGTACGATTTCGTCAACTTAGTGAGTTTGATAGGGGCCGTATAGTGGGACTTCGGGAAGCTGGACTTTCTTATCGGGCAATTGCAGTTAGAGTGCAAAGAAGTGTAGACACTGTGGTTAGGTGTTGTCAGGCATGGCTTCAAGAAGCCCCTACGCAAAGAGCAAGGGGCACTGGACGCCGCCGTGGAACAACAGACCGTGAAGATCGTCGCCTAAGATTATTGGCCTTAACGGACCGTTTCTCCACTACCAGGTCCATTGCAAATGAATGGTTTGCAGAACACGGAAGACCTATTGGCATGCGAAGTGTTTACCGACGAATGAGAAGTTTTGGCTTGTTTTCATACCGGCCACACTGGGTCCTCCCTTTAACTCGAGAACACCGACGTAATCGCCTTGAGTGGTGCAGACAACGGTCACTCTGGGATCAGGAATGGAACAGTATTGTCTTTAGTGACGAGTCTCGATTTTGTTTAGGCATGCACGATGGTCGTGCCAGGGTTAGAAGGCGACGTGGTGAAAGGAGGAATCCACAGTTTTTTGTTGAAAGACATGTTCATCACACTGTTGAAGTTATGGTTCCAGCTCACCTTTACATGTTGCAAGAGTCACAATAGACTTCTTTCAACATAATGATGTCACGTTGTTAACATGGCCACCAAGATCTCCCGACTTATCCCCAATTGGGCACGTGTGGGATATGATGGGTAGGAGATTGCTCAATTTGCAACGTCCTCCTCAGACTCTAGAAGCACTTCAAGAGGAGTTGGTGGTTGCCTGGAATGAGATACCACAGGAGGACATTGACCACCTGATCAGAAGCATGCCTAGGCGCGTTGGAGAATGCGTAGCACATCAGGGTGCATCCACACATTATTAAAGGTCAAAGGGCTTTAAAGCAGTGCAATCATTTTGAAATTTTTATAATTTACTTATTATGCTTCATTAAGTACTTATACAAAATTTTAATAAAATAAAACCATTTAAACTGGGTGTTCGGATTTATATGTCACTTAGTATAGTTCAGACTACGGCATCGTCCTTATACCATCTTTCATAGTTCAGGCCACGGCATCTTTATCCTCTGTTGTGCAGACATTTAAAATTAAGTTTGATCAACAAGATTGGGTTGTATAAAATGGTTAAAGACCCGCAATCACCTACGCATGCGCGGCTTGGTGTTTTCTTGCCAAGACGCACATGCAAAAACTGCAAGTCCTGCAAAACAGAACCCTACGCACAATTACTAACGCCCCTTGGTACGTGTCAAATGAGACTATTCATAGAGATCTTGATATCCTATATTTAAGAGATTACGTAAAACAACAGGCGCAGCGACGTTATAATCAAGCGGAATCACACAGCAACCCTCTGTTGCGTGATTTAGTAGACTACACAGTCGAGCTAGTTCGCAAACATTCCAGGCCGCGCCTCGCACTGTGATCAAAATTAAATTGTAAATTCAGACCAGCCAAAATTATTTCAGTATACAATACCGATCAAAATTATTTTTTGGAGTTACTAAATAATTCGAGTAGTCAAAGCAATAATGCTTAAGCTATTTCAAATGAGTTACTTCTTTTCTTTGCTCTACTTCTTCCTTCCTTTCTTTCCTTCATTCCCTTTTCCCCTTAAACATGTTTGGTATCGGGGTAGGTAGACCTGACAGACTAACAGACCGACGAGACTTTTAACTAAGAGCGGACCGCTCTGACGAATAACGACGAATATAGTCAACGCCAAACAAAGTGGCGTGCACGTCATCACGACAAAAATTCCCCGACCTAATGCCTAGGTTTGTATCACAAACAATTGCTCTATTGCAGTTTCATATTAATGTGATATATAAATTGTAAAATGGTCATTACTCTCTTATTATGGTTAATAGTCATATAAACATTGTTATTAAAATATCACATAAGTTGCTTTCTGATAAATTTAGACGCATTATGCGAAATAAAATGTTTTGCAAACGCTCCAACCACTTATCGACATGTAAACGCACTAAACCGATTTCGCAGCGTTGACACATTGTCACCTTGAAACTTATTTAAACTGGGAACTGACATTTGTATTAATTTTGACACTGAATCAATTTGTGGCATTTCAAATCTTTATAAATCCTTTGGCCCCGCATACTGTAAATCAACAACTGTTTGTTTCAAAACAAAATTATTCATTTTACGAGTAGATAAAGGCAATTTTGGTATATAAAGATGCCCAAACAGTTAAATAGTCGGTGTAAGGAACTCGTGGCCTCGTTAATGCACTACTTTGAGCAAGAAAGGGACAACAACGGGCCTTTGTTGCCTTTAAATGCTATTCAAGAGGTAGGTTACTAATAATTATATGTAATGTATATTAATAATAGTGAAATTTTATTTCATTTTTTGTAGCGTGTTGCTGCTGCTTTAAAAATTAGTTTAAGGACAGTTAGTCGTATTTCCGAGGGTGTGAAAAGTGATGCAAATTTAGAATCGCCCAAGAAAAAGCGGAGTTATATTAAACGTGTAACCAACACAACGACATTGGATACAAGTGCCATTCGAGAAGTGATCTATAATATGTATCACAAAAGTAAGATCTTATTATAATAACTTATCAGAAATTTGCATTAATTTGTTAACTAAATTATAATGTCATATTACACATGGTTTCAGAAGAACAAGTTACGATACAAACTTTATGGTCTCGATTAAGAGATAGGGCATTATTTGATGGTAGTGCCACGTCTTTAAGGCGGTTGCTTAGAGATCTTGGATTTAAGTGGTTTAAGGACAATCCGCGACGATGGCTCATGGAACTACCAAGTATAGCTTTGAAAAGGGTGGTATTTCTAAGGCAATACAATCAAGCCAAGGATGAGGCCTTATACCAGTTTGTATTCCTCGATGAAACTTGGATATTTCAAAATGGGACCATAGGTCGCTCTTGGCAAAATGGAAACCAAAAAAGCGTGAAAGCTATTACAACAGATGGTAAAAGGTATGTACTTTTACACAATTTGCACTATAAAATTTAAAACTAATATATTTTAGATACATTATATTACATGCTGGAAATGAAAATGGGTTTATTGAGGGTAGTGAAGCGATATTTTCTTCGAAAACAAAATTGAGCGATTACCATGGAGAGATGAACCAGGACAATTTTTTGAAATGGTTTCAACATCAGTTATTAGAAAAATTGGAGAGTCCATCTATGATTATACTGGATAACGCCCCTTATCACAGCATGATATTGAACAAAGTGCCCAACAATGCATGGACAAAAAAAATATCCAAGACTGGTTGACAAATCAAAACATACTATTTTTAAACACAATGTTTAAAACAGAGCTATTGAGTATTGTTGCTCGGTACATAATGCTTCTTAATTATATATATTTTGGTCGACAGTTTATATTTCTTTTGTTTATTCCTATTCTTAAATAACTGCTTTTTTAGAAACCAACCACCTAAAATATACGTGATTGATGCATTGGCGGAACAACATGGGCACAAAGTTCTTCGTCTGCCTCCTTACCATTGTATATTTAACCCTATTGAGTTAATTTGGGGCATAGCAAAAGGTTACTATAACAGACATATTGGTAGAGATGGTAACAGTGAAAAAGACTGTTTGGATATGTGGAACGAGGCTCTACAAACGGTTACCCCAGACATGTGGAAAAATAGTGTTCGACATACTGAGCAAGAAATTTTTAAATGGTATGAAAGAGAACGAATTTTTGATCGACCAGACATCAAACCTTTAATAATCAACTTTGAGAGTGATGAAGATTCAGATTCAGACAGCGCTGAAGAAAGAAACTCCGACTAACTTTATTGTACAGAAAAAGCTTACACCAGTAGCTTACCTAATTTTAGAATGCATTTTTCTGTATGAATTCTGTAAAATAAATACCATGCATAAAATTTGGAGGACCTCATTTGGATTTTTATTCAGTACCTTTAAGCTATCAATTAAATATGGTAGTTTCATAGTGTCATCTGATCAATAATTGTCATACTTAATGATTATGCAAGTACAGATCTATAATTTTATTATACTATTATTTTTGTTCTCATTTGAGGTTAATATTGCTTATAAACCTAGATATGTAAATAATAAATTTTATTATTTTACAAAAAGTTTGGCAACAATGTAAATTTTTCAACACACCCACCTTGATGACGTGCACGCCACTTTGTTTGGCGTTGACTATAGTAGTAGTTTAGACAAGTTAAAAATGATTACAATTACGAACTAAAACTGTCATATTTTTATATTAGCTTTGAAAATCATTAAATTAAGAATATATCTGTAAATTAAATTCATATCATTTTAATTTCTTCATATTTTGGCTATTCAAATGCTGTCTGACATTTATCAAGGTCAATTGAAGTGGGAAGGGGCTCGTATTATCTAAGTCTCTAATGCTGTAATATTATTACAAATATACAAAAAAGACGTTGGTTATTATTATTATCATATACACATACTGCCTACCTAGAACATCAAAGCTTTACGCATAATAAAATTATCATATATTCTTTGTCCTTCGAATGTCAAGTTCTTTACTCCGATCCTCTATCCAACCACAGTTGCCGCCTAGGGCTGACTCCACATCTGTCGTCCCATTTCCGAGGAATATTTTTGGCAGCTGGCAGCTCGGATTCGAGCAGACGATTGCACATAACCGTTGCCGTTATTCTATTATTTGCGCTAAACTGTTTACATTAGCCACGTATACATTGTTTACATCTCAAGGTGGGCACCCATATATTATAACAACAAGTCACTTTCGCATCAACAGTTTACGTTACCGGCTACTTATAATGGGCGATCAAAATTCGATGTTGCAACTACATCAATCATAATTTATTGTATTATTGTATTAGGAGTGGTAGATTTATTGATAATTGAATGGGAATTGGCATTGTCCCAATATACAATTAAAATTCGACAGGAGATGCTCAGACCACCGACATCAGTTGTTAGGTCAGCATTGACAAATAGATAGTTAACGTTCGAACCAGTTACTCCCGATGACTTCCACAATTTTGTTCGAAGAAGTACCTGACACTCCAAAGCCGCTTTTACTTCCCACGCCACAAATAAACATCGTTAGTTAGAAGAGTATAGCTTTCCTTCCCAAACAACGATCCCAGATCTGTCCTTTGTCAATCAAATTTGTTGACGCTTGCATTTTCTGCAAATGAATATTGTAACGAAAACACTTATTTTACTGCTCAAATCTAATTTATTACGTTTAGAGTAATATACAGGGTGTTTCAGTTTATTGTTGCATAACTTTAAGATTCGATAGAACTTTTAAAATTAATGCATAAAGTCTATATAAACATGGGTCGAAAAATGCGTGGCTTCCGAAATACAGGGTGTTTAAGTTTACTTTCTAAAATAGTTTTTTTTAAATATTTCGAACAATACTTGATGTATAATAGTGAAAATTGGTATACGAGGGTTTTTTGGTACGACAAAACGAACCATGGGCATAGTTTTACCGTAGCTGCTAGAGGGCGCTCTCTACTGTACCTGTAGTGTATTAAAATGACCGAAAAATTTTTCTTAGTGAAATTTTTTGCTTTTTGGATAAAAAACTGATTCTTCGCACTTTTCAACATAAAAAAGCTCTCTTGTAAATTTTCGTTATAGTTAGCCGTTTTTGAGATATTTCGATTTTTAAGATTCGATGCATTTTTAATTATTTATGATAAAATCGTTTAAAAAGTCAGTATCTCGATAATTTTTAGAAGTAGACTGTGCCTGCAAATATTTTTGAAATTAAAAGCAGAATAAGGTTAAACGTCAATTAGTTGACAGTTAGTTTTGTTGCCTGTTGAAACCTGAAACGTTTTTTTGCAATTGTGAATGCACGAAATTTAGTTTCTTTTACCTGTTTTATAAATATGCCATTTTTATTCTCCAATCAAGAGTTAGCGGATATTCATTTTGTGTATGGCTTTGTAAATGGAAACGCAGCAGAAGCAGCCAGAGAATACGCACGAAGATTTCCAAACAGACGACATCCAACTCGCTCGGTATTTGTAAGAGTGCATCGCCAAATAATTGAAAATGGTTTTGGAAATCTCCAAAGGGATCAAAACATAAATGTTCGTCAGCGCAGATTTACCCGTATGATTCTGCGTGAGTTTGATAGAGATCCGACCACAAGTGTTAGGAGAGTTTCTGGTGCCTTGGGAATTTCAGCAAGCCATGTTCACCGTGTTCTTAGAAATGACCATAGGCGTCCTTACCATTTGCAACCTGTGCAAGGACTACAGCCAGGGAACGGAGAACGAAGGATCACATTTTGTCAGTGGATTCTTGATAGAACTGATAATAATAGGGAGTTTTTAAGTAACGTTTTATGGATCGATGAGTCATGCTTCACTAGACGTGGAGTGGTAAATTTTCATAATCAACATATTTGGTCGCATGAAAATCCGCATGCATTTCGGGAAAGAAATTTTCAGCATGAATTTAGTGTGAACGTGTGGATTGGTATCTACCGTAATCGACTATTTGGACCCTACCTTTTGCCTGCAAGGTTAAATGCTGCGACCTTCTTGGAATTTTTAAAGGCTGAACATGCAAGTATGTGGGATGATGTTATGTTAGATTTAAGAAGATTGGCCTGGTTCCACCTTGATGGTTGTCCAGCTCATTATTCGAGAATAGTTAGAAACTGGCTGGACGAAAATATCCAGAAAGATGGATCGGCCGTGGAGGACCAGTCGCCCGGCCCCCACGATCCCCTGACCTAAATCCATTAGATTTCTTTGTGTGGGAATTTCTAAAAGAAAAAGTGTACCAGACTCCCGTAACCACAAGAGATATGCTAACAGACAGAATCAGGAATGCATGCGATGAAATACGGCCTTATTTGAATAATGCTATACCACGTTCGATCATTCGTAGATGTGAATTGCGTATTGAACAATTGGGTTTACATTTCGAGTAACTACTAACTTTAGATTTTGTATGTTTGTCCTAACTATCCAATAGCATTTTAGTTGTAAATAATTAATTTAATTTGTTAAAAATAATATTGGAAAATTAAACAAATTAATATTCTGTTTTTTGTGTTCATTTGGAGTTAGGAATTATTGCTGTGTTTAAAAACACAATCTAAACGATCATCTTAATTACTTGTAATGCCCAAATCGAAAATGTAAAAAAAATATTATTTTCCCATAAATAATAAAAAATGCATCGAACCTTAAAAATCGAAATATCTCAAAAACGGCTAACTATAACGAAAACTCACAGGAGAGCTTTTCATGTTGAGAAGTGCGAAGAATCAGTTTTTTTATTCAAAAAGCAAAAAATTTCACTAAGAAAAATTTTTCGGTCATTTTAATACACTACAGGTACAGTAGAGAGCGTCATCTAGCGGCTACAGTAAAACTATGCCCATGGTTCGTTTTGCCGTACCAAAAAACCCTTTTATACCAATTTTCACTGTTATACATCAAATATTGTTCAAAATATTTAAAAAAAACTATTTTAGAAAGTAAATTTAAACACCCTGTATTTCGGAAGCCACGCATTTTTCGACCCATGTTTATATAGACTTTATGCATTAATTTTAAAAGTTCTATCGACTCTTACAGTTATGCAACAATAAACTGAAACACCCTGTATAACGCTTGTAATATAATTTAAGACATTTATGACCATGTAGACTGGACTATGGCATTGCGCGTTGCTTGACTGTCTCGACTGTGACTGACTCGTTCCGCCCTCTGATCGGATATTTATTTCTCTATCGACGAGGTCAAGAAACATTCCAGCGTTTTCGCTTGCTTCCATTGAAGTAGTCTAGATGTCAGCAGATTCAACTTCAGACGTGTCGATTACTTGCGATGACGTAGCGAACGGTCTAAATCGCAAGCACGATCCATTCGTGGTCGCGCAACTCTGGTTGCCTAGCGTCGCATTTACGAAGCCGCCAGACTACCCAAGGTCCCAGCTATACGAGGGCGTTACAATATGTTCGTCGGTTTTCGCACTTTTTTTCCGAGAACACCTCGGTTGCGACTCGCTCATGAGTGTTCAGGCATACAGGGTGGCCCAACGAAAAGGTTGTCCTTCTGATATATTTTGGGAAAAACGTTCGGACACGTCAATTTTGATTTATAGGGGAACTTTATCAATAGCCGTACAATACAGGGTGATCCAAAATAAGATATTGCGTTACACTTTAGATTTTTAAATGGAAATAGAAATTCTAGAAACTGTGATAATGGGGGATTATATCGTATACGGTACATGAAAATCAATATACAGGGTGGCCCATGCATGAGTGGACGGAACATTACTCATAAACAAATAGATTTTGGGAAAATCTATTTATGGCATGTTATACATGCATGTTGGAAGTACATATCCATCCGAGTTTGCAATTTGACATTCTCCAAAGGAAAGGCAAATGCTCGATCGAAAAATTCAAGTATTCTGTACCTGTTAATCTGTTGTCGAAAAAGAAATGTCCGATAACTTGTCTGCCAATAACTCCTCCCCAAACATTCAAGCTCCATTTATATTGGAAATCTATTTGCCTAACCCAGTAAGGATTTTCCATCGCATAATAGTGGATGTTATGGCTGTTGACAACACCTATGCTGTTAAAAGTTGCCTGATCGCTAAAAAGAACCTTATTTAGCATTATTCTACTAAACTCCATTCTACCTGCGAAATCCTGAGGACGAAGACCTTGATGCAAGCATAGGTGATATGGATGGTAGCTATGCTTGTGATAATCCTTTGGACAGAAGTTCTGCATATATCAGTTTCTGCTCCAATTGCCATGCACACAAATGGGGATGTTCCTGCAACTTTAATAGAACCTCCAACTGATTCGCCTCATTGGTGACACTTGGATTATTTATACATTTTTTACTATATTCCAATGCTCCACTTGATTGAAAGCGTTCTCGGCCTTGGATGTCGCATAAATGCGGGATGCTAGGAAACTATTTCTTTGGGCTTTGCCCAAAACGAACACCACATTCACCATTTATTCTTTAGAAAAATTCATTTTCAAACACGTTTTAGTTATAATACAAAGCTAATCTTAACAGTTTGTAACTAATCAACAATTTATTTGTTTCCGAGGATGATGCGATATTTTAGGGAATTAAGCCATTCCATAATAGACGTGCTAATAACCGAAAAAATAGCCGTAAAACCCCTGATGAGTCTAGTGTAAATGAAAGCTCATAAAAAATAGAATCCAAACAAGCACAAATATACAGGGTGATGCATTTGAAATTTTTGAGGAAAACTACAATTTGCGTTTTTGACCACCCTGTATGAGCAAAAATTAAAATTCGAAAAAGTAACAAATAACATAAAAGGCGAGATATGTAATTTTTTTATACAAAATTCCGCACCCCAAATTTCAAAATGGCAGACTGAGGGGTTTGCTGAAGTGGGGGGTTTTTCTAGACAAAACACCTTATGTCTCAGTAGCTAATTACCAAAACTCCATAGTATGTTATATCAATTTTCTTCTTTTGAATTGGTTTATCCAAGTTTGATATGTAGGTCGAAATTGGGACTCCCTGTATAATGGCCAATATTTTAGAAATATGGCCTCAAATGTCATGCATAACACCCGATAAATGGATTTTCCCGAAATGTATTTGTTCATGAGTAATATTCCGTCCACACATGGATGGAGTTCCCATAAAAACAAGACTTTGCTTTAAAATTAAAAGTCATTTTGTATCAAAAAAACAAAAAAAACTTACATACTACCATTTCCGTGGTTTCATTTTTAACTGGTCGACTTTTTCGATGGCGATTACGGCGAATATTAGTCACAGATCCAGTTTCTTCAACTCTGCCACATACTTATCGTTAATATTTTTGTCTGGATGTAACTCATTAAATAACCAGGCCTCTTGCAATGCTAGCAGTTTGGTAATGCAGTTTTGTTATTTCTACGCTTTTTGAATTGAATACGTTATTGTTCAGTATTTATCACAACTAAGTAGGTAACTAAAATTTGAAATGGAAGACAGTTCTTCTATGACATAATGGCAAAATGTGGGCATGGCCCCATTCTTGAAATCATTTCTACCGAAAAGTGATAGAAATGAATTCACTTTAGGCAGTCGCGATTTCTCTTGGTACCGACCAAGAGAAACTGAAAAAATTATTAGAAAATAGCGCTACATAACCTAAAAATTGACGTTTTTGGCATTGTTATTGTCGTTCGTTAAACATATTGCAAAAAATGGATAATTTCAATCAATTGATGTATTGGAACGATATTGTTAACGAGGATGTAGAGGAGGCAGTTGAGGAATGGGAGATTGGGAGAGATATTCTTGGGCACCGAGCCCCTTTCACAATTTCCGGTGTCTTGAAAAACAGGTTTAGATGCCTTTTACGGTACAGGATGTAGTCCTACAATAGCAGGAAAAATTGTTAACGCATGTTGTGTTTTACACAATATGTGCATTGATAAGGGTATCCTGACCCAGATGAGCCACATCCAGAGGAGCCGGACTATGGCATGTACACTGTAGAAAATCTACAGCAAAGAGGAGTAGCTGGAAATCATGATCTAGCTGCTGCAAGGCAGATACAGGAGAACATAATATTAAATCATTTTAATGGATAAAATAAATATCTACAGTAATAAATTCCAAAATTTGTAAAAAAATGGTTGTTCTTTATTCTAACAGGTACGAACATTGCAAAACTATATTTCTTTTGGTTTCAAGCTGAATATAAATAATCTTAGGTTAGGCACTAACTAAAAGAGACAAACAAAACAAGTATCTTTTAAAAAACAAAATCTGACTAAACCAAGCAACAATTATTTCTAAAAAAATAAATAATTTGAAGCACTCTAACTTAACAACGTAAGGCTTCAAGATTGATCCTGAGTTAATTTTAACAGGTACATAACAGTCTCAAGTCTAAGCATTAATCAGAACCAAAGAAACAAACAAGATAAATTTTAACAGTTGTACTTAATCTAAGTACCAGATGGAAATATTATCCACAAAAGTTAATTCTAACAGGTACGTAGATATACCACATCAAGCGTTTCTCATAAACTGAATAATTAAATTAATTCAGTTATTCACATGTTTTATTAATACTATTAGAAATATACTAAGTGACATATAAATCCGAACACCCAGTTTAAATGGTTTTATTTTAATAAAAGTTGGTGAATGTATTTATCCTACTGTAAATAACAAGTGAACAAATTTTCAGCCTTATCAGTTGGACATTCCGGTTTTTATACTGCTTTTTTTTAATTCACTAACGCTCTAAACATGAATATTTCAGCCGCAGTAAAGAATCAACGTTGGCGGATTTTGGTTCTTGACATCCTTTACGATCGGTTACGATGCCTAGAGTACGGAGACCTGTACGATTTCGTCAACTGAGTGAGTTTGATAGGGGCCGTATAGTGGGACTTCGGGAAGCTGGACTTTCTTTTCGGACAATTGCAGTTAGAGTGCAAAGAAGTGTAGACGCTGTGGTTAGGTGTTGTCAGGCATGGCTTCGAGAAGGCCGTACGCAAAGAGCAACGGGCACTGGACGCCGCCGTAGAACAACAGACCGTGAAGATCGCCGCCTAAGATTATTGGCCTTAAAAGACCGTTTCTCCACTACCAGGTCCATTGCAAATGAATGGTTTGCAGAACACGGAAGACCTATTGGCATGCGAAGTGTTTACCGACGAATGAGAAGTTTTGGCTTGTTTTCATACCGGCCACACTGGGTCCTCCCTTTAACTCGAGAACACCGACGTAATCGCCTTGAGTGGTGCAGACAACGGTCACTCTGGGATCAGGAATGGAACAGTATTGTCTTCAGTGACGAGTTTCGATTTTGTTTAGGCATGCACGATGGTCGTGCCAGGGTTAGAAGGCGACGTGGTTAAGGAGGAATCCACAGTTTTTTTGTTGAAAGACATGTTCATCACACTGTTGGAGTTATGGTTTGGAGTGCTATAGCTTATGGTTCCAGGTCACCTTTAATCTTCATCAGAGGTAACATGAACGCGCAGCGTTATATCCACGAAGTTCTAGAACCCCATCTTTTACCCTATCTTGACACCCTGGCAGATCCAACTTTTTAACAAGATAATGCCCGACCACATGTTGCAAGAGTCACAATAGACTTCTTTCAACATAATGATGTCACATTGTTACCATGGCCACCAAGGTCTCCCGACTTATCCCCAATTGAGCACGTGTGGCATATGATGGGTAGGAGATTGCTCAATTTGCAACGTCCTCCTCAGACTCTAGAAGCACTTCGAGAGGAGTTGGTGGTTGCCTGGAATGAGATACCACAGGAGCACATTGACCACCTGATCAGAAGCATGCCTAGGCGCGTTGGAGAATGCGTAGTACATCAAGGTGCATCCACACATTATTAAAGGTCAAAGGGCTTTAAAGCAGTGCAATCATTTTGAAATTTTTATCATTTACTTATTATGCTTCATTAAGTACTTATACAAAATTTTATTAAAATAAAACCATTTAAACTGGGTGTTCGGATTTATATGTCACTTAGTATATTTAGAAATACATTTATCCTAACTAAAAGTGAAATATTCATCAGGTCATACAAATATCTTCTTCAAATAAACCAGGCTATAATTTAATATCTCTTAAAATCAGTATATGCCTTGTAACATATCTTGTACCTTTATACTATACACTTTGTTTGGATTGTGTAATAAATCAAGTATTTAAATTCAGTATTATTTTATCTTATGCTGGTATGGTAGCACTTACCCTATGAGGCATTTCTTCCAACACAAATGGGTCTGGAACATTCTCATTTCCAGTGACACAAACTGAAGTAATTAGTTCCATAACTTTGTCTTCGACATTATCAAAATGCCTTGGAGGTGGACCGCCCCCTGTACCAGACTGACCTTTTTCCTGTCTGCAAGTCTCGACTTTGAGTTTTTTATATCAATCCGTGTCTAGAACGATTATAATTTTTTTACGTCAGTACCAAGCAAATGCATTATTTAATAGTATAATTAGACAGAGATATAATGTAATACTTACTTTCGCCATTGCACCCAGTCTTTACTAGCTCCATTAGGCAACGCATTTAATTTGTTTGCCATTTCAGGTCATAAAGCCTTGGACTCAATCAATTTCTCCTTTTGCTCATTTGTAAGGTGTTTTTTTGAACGTTTTCGACTCCATAGATAAAATCACAGATAAAATAATAAGGAGGAAATCTTTACCGAAATCTTTGGT
Source organism: Acanthoscelides obtectus (assembly GCA_963669975.1). Classification (NCBI taxonomy): domain Eukaryota; kingdom Metazoa; phylum Arthropoda; class Insecta; order Coleoptera; family Chrysomelidae; genus Acanthoscelides; species Acanthoscelides obtectus. The sequence continues at coordinate 116,370,858 of CAVLJG010000003.1, forward strand.
TATATTTTGACTGTCAAAAAGTCAAAAATTATCTCCATTTTGATTGGTTTAACACATTTACCCAAACCTGCCAACCCTGTGTCTTGAGTTCCTTTCTCCTTCTATCGAGTCCTTTCAAGAATACTGTATTTTCGAATCGTTAGAGAACCGGGGGAGTAGGAAAAGAGAGGGAGTGTGATTTTCTATTGAAGTCAAAAATGCGGGCACAGATCGTAAGAGCCCCGCTGTGTAAGCAGATTTGTCCTGTTCCCCTGAAGTACCATAGCTGCTTCGCAGGTTACTATACTATAACTATCTAAACTGTAATGCCTCATCGATGTTCACGTGAACATCACTTAACTACCAGTAGTCGGCTGTTCATAGGCGGGGTATGAATGTTTAACATGGGTGAACTAGATTTGTCACATGCTTAATAAAGAGTGGTTTGAAACATATTGTAAGTCAAACATTTGGGAATTACCTTTATTCATCGTCGCTTCCACTTACATCTGACAGTAATAAACTTTCGCTATCACTTTCCTCGTTGAAATTGACTATAACTGGCTCTATGATGGTGTCGATGTGGTGGTCAAGCTGCCACATTTTTGTTTCTTCCTTCACAACATGACGGATAGCATTCTGCCAAGCTTCGGGCGTTACTAGCTGTATGGAAGTCTCAAGTAAAACCTTAACGTCTGGTAATTTGAAGGTTGTGTTATGGCGCGCAATATAACCCTTCACTTGAGCCCAGAAGAGCTCTATTGGGTTCAGTTCACAGTGGTAGGGCGGTCACCGCAGCACAGTGACACCACATTGACGGGCCATCTCATCAGTCACGTAACTAATGTTCGCAGGTTTGTGCTGTTTAATTTTTTCATACAATTCCGCTTTCACACATGAATCGTCAAACGAGATTCCTTTTTCGCGCAACCATTGCTGCATGTCACTTTTTCGAGATCCCATAGTCGGTACACGTTCGGCTCGACGACTATGGTAGGAAGCATTATCCATGACGATGACAGAGTTGGGCTCAACTCGCTGAAGCACCCCTTGAAACCAGCTCTCGAAGCAGCTGGCATTCATTTCGTCATGGTAATCACCTCCTTTCTTAGAGACGAAAAGCAAGTCACACTCTTCTAAAAAGCCACTATCGCTACCAATATGAGTTACGATCAATCTTTGACCTTTCCCTGACGGTCCACGAACACCTGTTGACAAACCTTTAATGCTTGCTTGTCGGTTACTCACTACGTTTTTGTCTATCCAGGTTTTTTAACTGTGTGACCTGCAATTACCCATGTCTCGTCCAAATAATAGATTTTTCTGCTTTGTCGCCTATATTCAATCATTTCGCGTAGGTATTTTCGACGCCAGGGGACTATTTCAGGTCTCTCTATCAATACTGACTTCCGATTACGCGTTTCGCATCGAAAATTAATTTCGGGCAGGGATTTCCTCATTACCTCGACGCTCATTTGGGGTATAATTTCATTTTCCTTGATCGCTGCATGTACAGCCTTGAGGGTTGGTATCTCATTCCTAAAGAAGAATGAATGTACGGTTCGCCTTAACGCCATTTTGCTATCGTCATCCAATTTAACGGCCTTTCGTCCCTTCAAATTAAACTTTGGATCAGTAGTAGCTCCAGTTTTCTTCTTTTCATGCACCACCCTGCGAATGGTCCACTCTGGAACGCCTGTCATACCTTCACAACGCGCGAGTGCATCTCCCTGCGACATAGTTCCGTTCAGATAAATGAACACGTTGAGCACGATTTCTTTCGCGTCCCTCTTCAGTGCTTTACGAAGCCGTCTACTTGTTCCCTGGCTTTCAGTACTTCCACTCGTACCATTTGTACTCTCCATGGTTAAGTATAACCACAGAGACCACAACAATAACAATCACACAACAATTCTTATAAAAACACACAATACGCGATCGCTCAACGAAACACGTTCTAATGCGTTGCCGACGCCTATGAGTCTGCCGGTCGAGGCGCGTCTTTGATTTCATTGGTTCTACCGGCGGAGAACAATCAGCCATTATTTCCATCTCTGTCTGTGCCGTTGACCACCGCAAAGCCGCAGAAACGACATATGTCGTACGCTGTACGGCTGTACTGGAAGGAAGCCGGGATCGAGCTCTGATCACGTGTTGATGACGCGGATGAGTCATTACAGTTTTAAATAGTTGTAGTATAGTCTGGTTAGAACGTTGAATCTGCTCCACATCAATGTCCTCTCCATCGTCCCACGTACACGGAAAGAGACACGCCTACCCGAATTCTAGAATGAGAATCCAAAACTTTAATGAACTGTCTCTGCTCCATCACAGTAACGGCGCGCTAGTGTCAATGGTTTGCCTTCGTTGCTACCTGAATACGAATAGCATTTCCCGTACACCCTGCGTAAGCCTCCACCTAATATATTAGACAAAATACGGATATTTATAGCTTCACACACTTTCTGCATGTGCTAAAGCATGAAAATGCGAATTCAGAAAAAACCGATTTACATAATACATACCCCGCCAATTCGTATAAACAACAGTTAGACGTTTTAATAGCTCGTACCGTATTAAGTGTAAACAAATCGGCCTCTGCACAAAAGGAAGGCTTTAAAGCGGTACGAGCGTCATTTTTATAGATCTAGACTAGGTTCCACTCAACATCTGAGCAGCTTTGTACAGGGTGTTCATTTAAAACCTCCTAACATGGATTTATAGAAAACCACTGATTAAAAGAAAAAAGATCTTTCAAACAAGCTATTAGTCCAAGCTCCAGCTTTGTATGGCTGCTTGGGCCCTTCGGTATCACACCTTTGGAAACGTGACTTGCAAGTGTATCTGTGGCGATTGTTTAATGGATAGGCACCTTGATCCGTGAGCCGGTTGACAACGCATCATTTATTTGTCATACTCCCTGATATTCCACACCTCTCAACATTCCATTGAACCACAGACACCAAGCGTTTGTCATCCTCACTGATTAGGTGGTAGACGATCTCTGACTATCGAACGTGGAGGTACCACCCGGCGGATCTCGTAGGCGGAGCCAGAATGTGTGCGTGTTGCATGCACACGTGTTCCCTGGCCAGAGTACGTGTGGCGGTCTCCCTTACCCCTGTATCCCCCAATAGCCCCACGGTATCCCATGGGTGTTTAGGCCTTAAGCCTTCGTGGTAGTTGGAGTATAAAAAAAATATTAATCGCCACCCCTTGTCATTTAAAGTTTTTAAGGAGATGACTCTGGGAGGGAGACGGTGAGAGGCGGTGAAGTAGATTTTGGTTAAAACGTTTGTCCCCCTTGACAAATCTTTTTGTCTTGGAGTTTTTTGTTTTATTCAGAGGTTTTTGATAAATCCAGGGTGGAAAGTTTTGAAATGAATACCCTGTGTATATCATGTTTAGGTTCAAAAGCGAGGAATATTATTATCGTAAGGTGAAAGTCGCATGATCAGTATTTCGTGTGGCTTGTCTGTATTTGTCAAGGGATACTTACACTGGTCAACACTGGTTTGGCCACACGAACTTTGACAGCTAGTTTTGTTTTATCAGTCTACCCTCATTATTATATGACAGCTGTCATATGTCTATTAGCCTCATATTTGTTGTGATACGGTAATACTCATAACTAGTACTATGGCAGTAAATTAACAGAAACGCTTACTAATAAATCCTTATAAAAATATTTGTTGTTGAATTTGAACACTTTTTTGTGATTTATTAACCCTGTGAATATGTCGAGGAAGTGCAATAATGATCCTAAACTCTTTTTGTTATGTCTGCGGAGAACTAACATTCAAAAAACATCGACGAAATTTTACGAATCTTGTGTTGGAGTGTTATCACCAATGTTTTGGTTTTTCTGTCGCCCATCAAGACAAATCCTGGGCCCCTCATGTCTGTTGCATAACGTGTGTGAAAAATTTAACTGACTGGAAGAAAGGTGCACGACCTATGTCGTTTGCTGTACCCATGATATGGACTGAACAGCGAGATCACGTTTCAGATTGCTATTTTTGTCTCACAGACATAAAAGGTATAAATTACAAGAAAAAAACCACAGTTATTTACCCTAACTTATCTTCGGCTATAAGACCAGTCACTCATTGTAAAAAATTGCCAGAACTAATACCAGTTGCAACTACGTCTGTTGAGAACAATTCACAACCGTCCACTTCAGGTGAATGTGTTGACGAGGACGATGACTTTGAGTTAAAAGGAATTGTAAACGAGCCACATTTGATAACTCAAGGAGACCTAAATGATTTGGTTCGGGATTTAAATTTGTCAAAAAAGCAGTCAGAACTATTAGGATCACGTCTAAAAGAATGGAATTTGCTACATCATAATACAAAAGTTAGCTATTTTCGAAACCGTGATCAACACTTCAGAACGTATTTTTCTCAGGATGGAGATTTGGTGTTTCGCAATAACATAAATGAAATTATGAAAATGTTGGACATAGATTTGATCTCTCTCAGTGGCGTTTATTCATTGATTCTTCGAAAGCAAGTCTAAAGCAGTGTTATTGCATATGGAAATAAGCTTCCGTCTGTACCTCTGGCCCATGCTGCAAATATGAAAGAAACCTATGAAAATATGAAACTTTTACTTGAAAAAATAAATTACAGTACATATTCCTTCAAAATCTGCGGTGATCTTAAAGTTGTTGTACTATTACTTGGACTTCAGCTGGGTATACAAAGTTTTGCTGCTTTTTATGTGAATGGGATAGCCGAGACAGAACTAATCACTATATAAAAAAAAACATGCATCGTTAGTTCCTGGGCAAAAAAACGTAAAGTATATACCCCTTGTACAGCCAAATAATGTGCTTCTACCACCATTGCATATCAAATTAGGATTAATAAAAAATTTTGTGAAGGCAATGGATCGCAATGGGAGTGGATTTTTGTATCTAATAGAAAAATTCCCTAAAATAAGTGATGCAAAGATTAAAGAGGGTATTTTTGTTGGCCCTCAAATTAGGGAGTTAATAAAAGATTCAAGATTTGAAGAAAATTAAGCGATTTAGAAACATCTGCATGGAAGGCTTTTAAAAATGTTGTTTCAAATTTTTTGGGTAACCACAAGAGTGACAGCTACAGAGAGTTGGTTAGCGAGCTATTATTGTCATATCAAGCATTGGGTTGCAACATGTCACTTAAGATCCATTTTTTAGACTCGCACCTGGATTTTTTTCCTGACAATTTAGGGGCTGTCAGCGACGAACACGGTGAGAGGTTCCATCAGGACACTTCTAATATGGAAAAGCGGTACCAGGGCAAATGGAGCCCAAATATGTTAGCAGATTACTGCTGGACAATTAAAAGGGACCAACCAGAAGCTAAATATTCAAGAAAATCTTAGATTATTAAGTCATTTATAAAAAAAATAACATTTGATTTACGAGATCTGTGTTTTTTCTTAATATTTTAAATTACTCAATAGAATAAAATCCTTGTATAGCAAATTTTTTTAAGTGTTTATTTTTCTTACAATCACCAATTAAAGTAAAAAATATCAAAAAAGTCCGTGTGGCACGACAAAGTTAAAATTTTGTTGACCAGTGTTATTAACCATCCAGCCAGAACGTCAATAAATAATTATTGACTTATAAGTTTACCTAGAGAATCACAGACTCTGGCGGAATGCTTATTAAATACTGATGGTACGAGCCATAGTAAATGCTGATCGTGTGCGTTGGCCTAAATTGTATCTGACGTGCTGTTCTTTGACAAGAACTTGGACATGGAAACTGATGTGGTGAAGATGAATTCATTACTGAATGGTTATATCGGAGACTTCCCTATACATAAGCAGTTGCTTAAAACTAAAATTCAAGAAAAATGTAAAAGGAATTCAACTTGATCAGCAGCCAAATCTGTTGAAACGGATAAGTGTTAACCGACCTTATGTTTTCTTTACGCCTTTACATTGCTTACATCTTATTTTGTAGTTATTGTGTACAGGTATAAGTCTCCAACAGTTTTGCAGTTTATACAGGGTGTAAACGTTATGATAGTTATTATTTAAATGGGTGAAATAGGGGGTTAAAAGGGCATTTTTTTTAGAGAAAAGCGACTTTAAAGTAAAATAAAATCTGACAACGCCGCAATGTCAGACGAAAATAAGACGGAACGCAGTGTAAATAAGGATGGGGTTTGTTATTTATGGCTCTTAGGTATTACTTCATTATTTGATAATGTACACGTAAAATGGAAATAATAAAAATGTTTCGTTTAAAATGTTCTGTTGGGAAAATCGTGCACAATTTATGCGTTTATTTAAGTTACTTTGAGGTAGATTGCTCAGCCTATTTGTTTCTTTTCTTTCTTTTGATATTATTGTGACACCTTTTTTCTGTGCTCTATGACTTAAACAAAAATATGAAATTTTCTTTCATTTTGTCTATACCGTGTTTCATGTTTTGTTTGTATTGTTGAGTGATTTTATACAAAAATATATATTGCACGATATTTATCAATTAATTACTGTTTTGGTCTGTTTTTGCGCATACAAGTTTTTAAACTTAGGCGCTCATTATTATAGAGAAACCTTGTTTTTGTTTTGTTAATATATAGATATATATTATTTTTATATTGGTAAATTTGGGTTCTGCTGAATAAATGTGGTAGAGTTCAGGGCGTACTGTTCTCTCCAACAACAACAAAAAATGCAAACAATTGAAAAAAACGGACTTTCCACTAACTGTCTCAAAGCTTCACCTGGTGTATGAAAGTTTATTGAACGTATTAAAAATATCTACTTATAAATAGGGAACACAATTTTGATACATACATTGTTTTCCTTTTGAAAACCCACACTGCACTTTTTGTATATAAAGAAGGTGTTCAAAATCTCGTCCTCCACTTTCCACACAAGCTTCATTACGGCGAACCCAGTTCCTTACTACTCTAGATCCTCGAAGTTGTCCATTTATTATCTCAGCCGCATTAAATTTTTTTTCACGAAGTGCTTCAGTTGTCATTGGACCAGCCCAATAAACCATCCCTAAGTTCTCCCCAATACCAGAAATCCCTCGGATTGAGGTCAGGAGATCTTGCTGGCCATTTTCGAGGATCAGGAGCATTTTGACCGATCCAGCGATTTGGATAATGTTTATTCAAATACTGAATTGCGCCTCTAAAAATGTGTGGTGATGCCCCGTCATGAGGAAACCACAAATTCTGTCTCCTTTGTAATGGCATGTTGTCTAAGGTCTGTTCCAAAAGTTCTGGTAGGTTATTGGCTAGAAAGCTAAGGTATCCCTCCCCTGACAACTTTGGGGGTAACTCGAAAGGGCCAATTACCTGATCGTCAAGAATACCCGGATTTTCAATGTTTTTGTGCAAAAACCCCTGACAGAATTTTAGTCTGCGAGGATAGTCTTCTGGTAACAAGTCCTGCACTCGTTGTACACGGTATGCATGAACCAATTTTCCCGTAGGATTCTATGGACGATGGTATGCGATAGTCCTACACGGCGGCCTAATTCCTGATATCTGCATTGATTTTCACAATATTTAACACTTCCTGTATCTCGAAGTCTTGAATTTTGACGAGCTTCTCCGTAAATTAACAACTTGTCGGCGAACTCTTGATTCGAGAACATTGTAAATCAACACGACGACGTACGCGAACAAAAACAAAACAACAGGCGCGATGCCCGACACTGTTACCGTTTGCGATCGATTGCCGGTTCGATAAGAGTGATGAAAGGCCGACTCGCTGTTGTCATGTGTGTTTTAAATATATAATTTAATGAAACTTACTTACTGACTACAAATTTTGGCTTAACTTAGAAAAACTTAAAGCCATTTATATGTTAATTACCCATTTTAAAAACGTTTTAGATTAAATTATAAAAATTGGTAAGATTGTGGTGCTTGTGGTCGATATAAGGCACTTAAAGTTGTAAACTATAAAGCCATTTAGACAAAAATCTATTGACGTTTGGACCATGGGTCATATGAACTTTTTGAGTCTCTTACCCATCTCAATAATCACTACCATAATGTTTACACCCTGTATACATTTCACATTGTTAAGCGGCTTAGGTGGTAGAATTTATATTGTATCTAAGCCTCGCCTCCTGTAATATTATTACAAATAAAAAAAGACGTTGATTATTATTATTCCAAAGAACTTTTTCAAGATTTGATCCATATTCCAATATTCGTGGATGTGGAAATGCAGGATGCTCCCTCGTATACAATTGACGCATTCTTATAAGCAACAGTAAATTATTTAATGGCTCGTGTCTGCAGTATAAACAAACCAGCTTTTGTATGAACGGAAAACCTTAAAAAATTTAGTATCGGACTGACACGAATCCGTAAGTGTGAAAATTTGCTAATTACCACCTTTTGTTCCAAGCAGAGGTTTTACCTGAAATAACTCAGAAGGCAAGTGAGGTTCCGTGTATAGTGTATAGTGTATCAGATTGTGATTTTGAAAGTGTTGTGCCGGTGTGACCGAACTTGAAATGTGGATATTACTAGCTACAAAAGTTCCACAGCATTAATACTCACCAGGTCGTTTTTGAGACAAGCGCGTCATGTTTCAATAGGTTCGTAGCTGTCGTTGAAGGTACAAAACTAATATTGTACCCATATAACCACTTGATCAGACATCGCAGTGATTATTAGATCAGTCATTACTTATGCAGGTGCGGCTTGTTGCGTATTTTGCACATGCAAAGTCTTCAAGTACTGCAAAGCAGAACTATACGAACAATTTGCAACGCCTCATGGTATGTCTTAAATGAGACACTATACAGAAACCTGCTTGACAATTACTTGAGCGATTATGTCAAGCTTCAGATACAGCGACGTTATAGTCAAGCATAATCGCACAGCAGCCCTCTGTTGCGTGACTCAGTCGACTACACAATGGAGCAAGTTTGTTAAAGGCCACGACGCGTGCGTTGATCGCAAAAATTACAACCCCAAGCAAAATAACACTCTAACAACACCTGGATCAAAATTTAATACACTTCTGTTTTTCCTTGCTCTTCCCCATTTTTCTCCTTTTCCTTGCTATTGTCTGGTTTCTGGGTATCCGGGACTGACAGATTCGACTAAAGTACATTAGACAGTGACTAATGGACAAAAATCCTACTCACTGACAAGACAAATAAATGACGAATATTCAGATCAAAATCTCAAAAAAGACATGCTCTGTAGAACAAAGTTGTAAGGTTTGAAAAAGGTCATCTACTGCTGATCTTGGGCGTGGCATTGCCAGTATGATTAAACACCGGAAATGTAAAGAGTATGAAATTCTACATTTCAGTATGCTTTAACCCATGATCTTAATCATGACCTTCACGGTAATTTTAGGGGGGTCAGTATTGAAACGACAAAATCGCTCCAAAATAAGTTTCATAAAGAAAAGTGTAGCAGATCTAGGTTGTAAGGTTTGGAGAAGGGCTAAGAATAGTTACCTTGGGAGATACTCAAGGTCATTTGAAAGTCAAGATACGTAAAGAACAGAAAACTTTAACTTCATGCTTCAAGCTCATTTAACGGTCAAATGAATTTTTTGTAACGATGGTCCCACTTTTACTTTCAGCGCAGTAATTTCATGTCGCGCTAAATCCACGATCATCGTAAAGCCTCCAAGGTCACCTTCGAGGTCATGATCAAATGACCCTTTCTTAATCCTGCACCTTTGCTCTGCAGAATTTTTCTCTGGTCAGCATGTTTCAAGATTTTTGATCCATCCATTCGTTTTGGACGCATCAATATTACCTTGAAGGTCATAGTCAAGGTCATGGACAGGAGCTTACTTGATTGTGAAGTGTTCAGCTCTCTAAAAAATGCCTTGACCCGCAAATGATTTTGATGCTTTACCACTTTGTCTTTTAACATTTTTCTCTGAGAAACGACGTATTTTTCGAGATATTTTGATGTATCCATACCTTTTGGATACTCTCTGCAACTGCTGACCTGCTGTTCCTATACTTTAAACATATAGCAGAGCAGACATAACCCTTTATGGGAGTCGCACAGACCTGAGCCATCTTCCTATCAATATTTGGTAGGCTTCGATAAGAATGAATAGCTTCCGGAATATTGCTCCTCAACTGCTCCATAGTGCTTGGTCTGTTGGCACAAACCTTCTTCTTTAGAAGTTCCCGCTGAAACAAATCTAGGGTGTTTACAAAACATTCCTCGTTTGTGTGGCATGCTAGTCAGTGTTACTGGAACCATTTTACTTGCAAATTTTGGGAGCCACAAAGCACTATATAGCAGCTAAAAAGCCAGGAAGCTATCCAAAATATCCCACCGGTGGTCTATTGAAAAATATTTATGTGATACCATTTTCCATTCGTAGATACTACTTTCAAGATAAGATAAATGGATCCTTTTCATTTTAGACATATTCGAGAAATAATTAAGTAACACTTTATTTAGCCACGTAGTTATTTCTCTATACCTTCAGTTGCTTTAGAAATACGTAATTGGTAATCGGAGCTTTCAAGAACATGTTTTGTGTATGATGGCACCGGTTATAGCCTATAATCTCATCATCTCATGGCATAACTTTTTGCTAGAACCATTCTATAATTTTTCATTCAAAATCATTAGGAAGTTGTATTACGTTTGTGATCGCAATCACAAAATACGTGATACAACAAACTGAATTCATCACCAAACATCCTCCTACTTTTGAATGAAGCTTACCTTTCATGAAAGGGTACTTGTACCCAAAATTATTACAGTAATTCTGAACATTGCTTAGACGCCTTGTATTTCTTACTCTTTGCTCTCCCTATTTTTCTGCTTCTTTCTTCTGTTTCTCTCTATAAATCATGTCTGATTTCTGGATGAACACGCGGACATAATAACAAACTGACTGTCGTACTTTGACACAAAGGCAAAGGTCCTACAGACCGCTTCGAATAGAAGGGTACTCGTCCATATGCTAATACGGATGATACGACATGCACGTAAAGACTGAAGTGATTCAAGCGATGAAGGTTGATTTTTTCATTCAACAACATGAAGATTAAACATACTGCTTTCGTCTGTCTGACCAAAGATAACCAACTATGGACAATTGTTTCGTGCTTTTTGGCTACTCATCAGGATGGCCTAGGGTTGATCAATCGTCTATTAGTTCAGGACTATTAGACTTTCTCTGCTGACAAAATCACACCTGGCTGAATTTTTTACCAAAGCTCCTCTTCAGTATTTTAAATGATCCTCAAATGTCCCCATAAATCCAAGTGGAGCTTTTTTTCTGGAGATGGTCAAAGGTCACAAAAAACACTTTTTTCCATATACCTTCGAAGATATCAATTCTGCCATAAAATGAAAAATTACCTTTTTTGTTCAGTATGAAATTCTCCACAAAAAAGGTTTTATGCATTTGTTTTGTCGAGATCGTTTTTTCAAGGAAATTAAATTTTGAATGTTGAACATCGAGAAAGTTGTAAAATAACGTACTTTTTTTCACGTCACCATAGAGGTAAAGTACCAGACGCGTTGTTTTTTCAAGTGGATTCCCCAATGGGCCTAATCCACGAAGATAGAATTGAAAAATGATGTTATTGTTACTTTTTTCATTAGTCATCAATGCGACATGATGCGGCATTATCTAAGTCTTCGCTAACCTCAAGTGTTGAGCATAGGAAACTCGTGGGGTCTATATTCTCATCGAATTCCACATTATTCGACTCTTCATTGTTAGAGATCATATACACACATGACTGTCCATAACAGTAGCCGCAAATGGCGGAACAGTGTAGCTCAAGTTTCCTACATCCGCAATTAGCTCCACAACCTTTCGTACAATCACAAAAGATTGTGTTTAACAAGACACCAGGAGCAGGTAGCAATAGAGTTTGTATTGGCTGTAAATATTCGTCTGTCATAGTTCATCTCAATCCAATGAATTCAGATTATTTCCAAGCCATTGTTAGAGATCATATTCACACATGACTGTCCATAACAGTAGCCGCAAATGGCGGAACAGTGTAGGTCAAGTTTTCTACATCCGCAATTGGCTTAACAACCTTTCGTATAATTACAAAAGATTGTGTTTAATAAGACAGCAGGAGCAGGTAGCAACAGAGTTTGTATTGGCTGTAAATATTCGTCTGTCATAGTTCTCCAATGAATTCAAATTATTTCCAAGCCATTTCTGAACTTGATAATACACACGACATAAATGTGCTTGAGCTGTACTCGATGTTTGTGGCAACATTGAAAGCTTGACAGCTTTATTATACCTTGTCTATTTCGCGAAGCAGCTATATCGGTGATGGTCAAGAGACTCTTCGCGCGGTAGAGCAACCACATATCGTTAATAATGATTTGATACCATTTGTGAAAATAGTATCTGGAGAACGTCCTTCCTCATTGGATACTTTTGCTGAATCTCTGATGTCAGCTCTCTTTTGAAAAATTTTATTGGCCTTTGTTTTGCCGTTGTGACACATCAAGTCAAGCACGCAAAAATAAAATGTGTGGATCAACGGTGACGTGAGCATCGAAACTTTTTGGAGAATATATAGTTGTGTCGATGTTTGATGTTCCAGGCTTCATAAAATAAATATCTTTATTCGCAGGAACAAGAGCTGTCAGTAAGGCTGATAAATCTACATCATTCCCAACAATTATACTTAGATTTTCATTCGTCAATTTAATTGCAGTATTGATAATGAAAAGATCAACATCATCCTCTGCTTGCACGACATTTATATGAATCTGCTTCAGTTTTCCAGACAACATTGTTATAAATCGCTGTTTGTTGTTGACATTGGCGAGAAATTCCTCTTGAGTTGTTGTCAGAGCCATTGATAAATCAAACATAATTTCGGTAAATGTTGTTGTTACATTGCTTTTGTGTTATTACGTTGATTGTTATAACCGTTGAAGACAACCGTAACGTTCCAACCAAAATAATTTCGTAAACAATTACCATAACAATCTAAAATAGCATCATAATATGTAACATCTCGATAGAATGCATTCTTCGCCGAGGAGGGCTAGCGGTCGAGGTGCTGGATTCAACTTATCACGTAAAAACTGTCTCATTTCTTCTTATCCGACGCGTCTCTATACAACTGAGAATAGCAGAATACTGGTCTGAAGACTGGTCAAATGACGTCTATGCCCCACAGTCTGGTATACAGTGACGTCTAACAAGAAAAAAAGGGGTCAGCTGTGCTTTAGGTCATAAGAGGGGACACCTATAAAGCCCCTACCACAAACATTCAAAAAGAAAACGATTTCAAAATACGGTTTGACGTGAATTGATCTTTGTCAATTACAACACTTTCACGCAATTTCCTGTAAATTGGCAATCTCTACGAAAAAAATGTATCCGACCTTTCTTGTGGAGAATTTCATACTAAACAAAAAGGATAATATCCCATTTTATCGTAGAGTTGACATTTTCGAAGACATATTCAAAATAGTGTTTTTTGTGATCTTTGACCCCGCATAAGGAAGCTCCACTTGGATTCATGGGGACTTTTGACGAATGATTTATAATTTTGAAAAGAAGCTCTGGTAAAGAATTCAGCCAGGTGGGGTTTTTTCAGCAGATTGGCCTTCTTTTCGTCTAACAGTAGTGGATTATATGTTCAACGAACCGAAGCATAGCAACTATCGGCTATCCAGAAGATTCGGTCTATCAAGATAGGCAGCACAACACTATTACCAGGACTTCAAACAGAATAGCAACTACTGTTTGAGTCTGTGAAGATCTCAGTCCGCAGTGGTCCGCAGTCACCAGTGTGACCGTCGGATGGCTAACGATTCTGGTTGCTTTGTAGATATCGCAACTGAATACCAAACAAACTGCTTCCGTTTGTCCGACCAAAGACAGCCAACTGTATATCTGTTTCGTACTTTTTGCCTACTCATCAGCAAAATCCATTCCATGTTTGTCTTTGATTGTACTTTTTAGCCCAGCGAAAAGGTAGCACCCCATTTATAACTCTCCTGGTATATTTTGTGAAAAACGCTCGGACAAGTCAATTTTGATTTCTAGGGGGACGTATTTTCATCTATAGCCGTAAAATACAGGGTGATATAAAAATAAGATACTGCGATACGCTTCAGATTATCAAATGAAACCCCCACTTTATTTTTCAGATTTTCCATGAAGTTTTCACTAGCTTGTGTATAATAAGTGTATACGTAACTTCAATCTCTGTGAAGCTATTTGGGTGTGTAATAAAATTCGGCTAACTTAATACTGATAATAATGGAATGCAGGCACGGCAAATAATAATCATGGATAGCAGGAAGAACATTTAGCATCAGTCAGTGTCATCGGATGCCATAGAAAAGCTTTGTCATTTCAAATTGTTGTGTGTGTATGTCAAAATATTGGCATTGGAAACTGGAGTCCATTTGCTACAAATGTTGTCAATGGATTTATATTATCTGATCATTATGAGAGTCGGTAAGAAGGAAAGGAAAGGAGTGGATATAACTGAATAGTTACGAATTCCAGACAAGGTTTATTTTATATAGTAATATTTGCCTTTTTAAGGAATTGAATTAGCGCTAAATAAATTTTTATATCCGGAAAGGATAAAATGGTAGTCAGACTTAAAGGTAGTTGGAAGCCATTAATTGGTTGGAGATATTGGTGTAAAGATTACAAGCAAAAAATATGTGATTTAGATCGGCTATAGAAGATTCATCACAAGTACAATTTGGGGACTCTATTACACCTATTCGATGAAGATGAGCAGGAAAGCCAGCATGACCCAATATCAATCTCGTTATAATTGTGGAGAATCTCCTATTCATATAGAAGAGATCTATGTGGGGAATTATATTGGGAAGGATCGGGTGAATAAGAGCATAATGATTTCGAGAGTTTACTACAAAGTTGGACCAGATCAAATCCCATCTTTTCTTGATGTTACCTCTGATCTCTATGAATAAATCAAAAAAAAGTGGCACATGGGTAATCGTACTAGAGTGAATTGCATTTTTTGCAGCTTTATCAACCATCTCGTTGCCTCTGATGCCAGCATGCCCTTTTACCCAAACAAAATTTATCTTTGCTCTTTTGGCTTGATAAGGGACGAGTAAGTTTCTGATTTTGCATAATAAAAAATTATCATAGGATCTAACAGGATTTTGTTTAATTGCTTCTAAGATCTCGAATCTGTAATAATTGTTGCATGATTAATATTTTGCGAAAGGCACCAGAAAATCGCATAGGCTTCTGCTGTAAATATGGAGCACAGGTCAGGAATCCTGTATCCCTTGCAATAATCTTTTTGTGGGACGTAGAACGCGCACCCAGTACCCATCTCAGGTATAGACGACAGTGTGGCAATTGAGATGTTCCAATACGGCAGATAGAACAGACCTATTGTAATAACAGTTTTCGGTATATGTAGGGATTGTGATGGTTGTTTCATTAAGGAAAACTTCATAAGGGCCAACATATAACGGGTAATTATCCATAGGATGAATTAAATTAGCGAGATGACTGGTCTCTACGAAAGCTTCAGCTAGCAGTGGTGAGGATTTTTTTTTCCAGTACTTGTTAGTCAAGTCTGTAGTTACTAATTGTGATATCTTATTAAGCAAGTATTTGTTATAGGTTCTGTATTTGACAACAGCCTTCTCTGCGAAGTACCTTCTTCGTAATGCAAGAGGAGGTTCCCTTGCTTCAGCTAAGATTGCTGGACATGGTGTTGGTTTCATGACTCCCATGCAAATTCTCAAGGCCTGTCGCTAATCAAGCTGTGACGTTCGAGGTTGTCCAGAAACTCGAGATTTATGCACCTCTCCATCACTTTGACATGAGCAAATTCACTGTGTGAGGGATGTGTTCCTCCATTCGTTATCGAAGAGCAGACAGCCGACGCTTCCGCGTCAGTGAAACATAGATCTCTCCAAGGAAATCTAGAGAAGAAGTCTCTGAGCCCCTCCCAGTCGGCATGTCGTAGTGCCGTAGTTTTGCGGCCTGTACGAGTTTCTGCTGCCACAGCGGGTTCTGACCGAAACCTAACCTCCACACACCGTGGTCTGAGTTACGCATGGGAGAGCACAGCAGTGATGTAATGGACAGGATGCGTGGTCAGAAAGACATACAGCAGGCTACTGGCATGTGACGAGACGTGGGGGAAGAAAGTAGGGCTTGTCACCCGCTTGGGTCAGCCCTTGACTTACTCCCTTCAAGAAAGGGTATAAAGAACAAAATGGAAACATTGCAAGAGCTACTGCCCGTTTGTTAAATGCGTTATAAACAGACAAAGTATTAACGATAAGTATGTGTCTAAACTGATAAGACAATTTGAAGAAACTGGATCTGTATCTAAGATTCGCCGTGATCACTCTTCGACTGGCTACTTCTTCAGGATTTACACGTTCAACAGTAGAACGAACTTTGAAAGATCTTAAGATAGATAGATAGATAGATAGTCTTTATTGTCTTTTGGTCATAATAGCTATGACATAAGACTTGTCAACATTACATATACAATACATAAGTATGCGATATGCAAAAAAGAACAGGTAGTTAATTAAAGCAGTAACTGAGATAATAACTAATAAACAAATAAATAAAATAGGAGTCATTACAAACACAAACAAATTCTCAATGACATCTAACGAACATGAAAAAAAATCTATTTTAAATAAATAAAAACAATTTAGCACTTAAAATGTCTAGAAGAGGAGCAATAAATAGACTGTTTCTTTTCCGTTAAGCTTAATAAATAATAAAAAGAATAAAGAAATAAGATTAAGCAGTTAGGTATTCGTCGACGGTGTAGTAACACTTTTCTGATAGATATCTTCTCAGACGTTTCTTTAATGTCAACATATTAGTGCTTCTGCGGAACTCAATTGGTAGTTTATTGTAAATTTTTGTACAGCCATAGAGTGGTGATTTCTGAAACTGGGCTGTTGCGTGGCCTGGTATACTTAAGTCAAAACCTATTCTGGTGTTGTAATGCCTGTTAACTGTGTTGTTTTGAATGAAACTGGTCCTATGTTTAAATGCGAAGAGAGCGCTTTTATATATATATATATATAGATGTATATTAATGTTAGCAGATTATATGTTCTGAAAATATCTTTACAAGAGTCTCTTTTGTTGATATTGAAAATCAGCCTGAGTACTCTTTTCTGCAAGATGAAGACTCTGTTGTTCATGACTGCTTGTCCCCATAGTATTACGAGTATATTATTGCTAAGATGCGGGTAAGCCAAGGCGTAGTAGATATCCATAAGAGCTGTTTGGGAGATGTTTTGTTTGAGTTTCAAGATTGCAAAGTATGCACTATTGAGTTTCTTAATAACATGATTCACATGTGACTGCCAGCCCAACTTCCCATCAACATGAGTTCCTAAGAATTCGGTTCCGTCTGAGAAGATATCGTTGTGCAACCGTGGTTTGCTATTGTAGAAATGCACATACATTGTTTTATCAGCGTTTAGTATAAGGCAGTTTGATACACACCAGTCGCTCATTTCTGTTTCAACCCGCTCAATTGCTTGGAGCAGGTCAACTGGTGTTGCGGCACTAACCACTACTGACGTATCATCAGCGTAGTTGACCATATGGCCAGATAGTTTTAGGTCGTTCATAAACAAAATGAACAGGAGTAGCGCTAGTACCGAGCCCTGGGCTGCACCAATGCTTGTGTCATACACCCCCGACGAAGAACCATTCACTCTTGTTTTAAGCTGTCTGTTTGATAGAAAAGAAACAAGCCAGCGTAAAAGAAAGTTCCTAATACCGAGGTTATACAGCTTCTGCTCGACGAAGTTTACGTCTATTATATCAAATGCCTTCGAAAGATCGAAAAACAAGCCTGCAACATATTTATTAGAATCAATATTCTCGTAAACTTTGTTAAAAAAGTCAAATGACGCTGTTTCTATGGATCGTGAAGACCGGAACCCATGTTGACTGTCTGATATGGTGTTATACTTATTTAAAAAGCTAACGATTCGTCTAAGCAGGCACTTTTCTATAATTTTTGATATAATAGATAACAGAGATATAGGTGTGTAGTTCTCTATATCAGTCGGATCTCCTTTCTTAAATATAGGAATTACAATGGCAAGTTTGAGACACTTTGGAAATTTACCTTTCAGCACTGACTTATTTATAAGCTGTGAAAGTGGAGTTGATATCTCACATTTTATAGGTTTCACCACTCGCGTTGATATGTCATCACTGCCGCAGGATTTTTTATTTGGAAGGTCATCTATTATTTCTATGATCTCTGCAGCCGTAACTTCTTCATAGACCATCGAGTTCGTAGAAAGTCGTTGAACTGTATAATGCGATGCCGGCATCCCTTGAAAGTGCGTCTCCAACTTCGTATGTGCGATGGTAGCAAAGTATTTTCCAAATTGATCAGGTATCTCGAAGTTTGTAATTTCCTTGGGACAGTGTTTGCAATATTTCGTTGCGTCTTCCTGATTTACTATATCCCATATTCGTCTTGGCTTATTTGTAGCTTCCGAAATGGTATGTGCATAGTATATCCTCTTGGTTGATGATATTAGCCTTCTATGAACTTTTCTCTGTTCAAGATAAGTTGCCTGAGTACCTGACTAGTGTCTTTCCTTTTCCATGAGGAGTACAAGGATCTTAAGTTTTGGCTAGATTTTTGTATCTCAGGAGTTACCCAAGGCTTTGAATTTTGCTTTTTTTTAAATACCATACTTTCGCCGGGACATGTTATATCTAGGTGCCACAGGATAGTGTTGATAAATTGTTCAAATCCAGCATCAATATCTTGCTCACTGATATCCCATGCTTCTTGGGCTAACTTGGATTTGAAGGTTTTCAGGTGTTCAGCGTTTATTTTTCTATGGGTGTAAGCCGAAATATTTGATTCCTTACGGTGCTCTTCCATTATTGTCGATGTAGTTAGTTCTAAGAGTTGCGCTGTATGGTCTGATATGTGAGGTTCAAAGACTGTACACTTTAAATGGTTTACGTTAATGTTGGTAATAATATATTGCTGTTTCCGTTATTTTGTTGTGTTTATTGATAGCTTACGAGTAGCTCCATGACAACGTAATGGTTCATGTTTGGTTTCAAGTTGTCAATGTTTAGGTCTCCACATAGTATTATTCTATTATTATCGATTAGAACTCTATCCAGGATATTTGTTAAGTTACCCAGAAATGTTGATACTTCGCCAGATGGTGATCTATACAAACATATTACCGTGATGTTTTCCTCTAAACCATTTATTTGCAGAGTTATTCCTCTATGTGTTTCTCTTCTGATTGGTGGTTGATAAATGGTATACTTTTAGCAGCCAGCTCACATTTAACATATATGGCGCACCCTCCATGTATATACTGGGATCGACAGAAGAACGATACGAGCCGGTAGAGTTCTAAGTTGAATATCGGGATGGCATCTGAAGGTAACCACGTTTCTGTGACACATAATACGTCTGGCGCCCACTCATATACGAGAAGTTCAATTTCGTTAAAGTTGTTCAGGAGACTGCAAATGTATTACTTTGATGTTTGTTTTTGTGAGGCTCGCATTTGAAAAATTGCACGTTTTTTTTTGGAGATTGGGTCTTTGTTTGCGACGCTATTGGAGTAACGGTGGAAGATGTAGCAGTTGTGTTGTTTAAGATTTTAGTGCTGTCGGTGGTGGTGTTATGTGTAGGAGGTATTGCTTGGTGTTCACTAGATATCATTTATCCTGTGTGTTGCCTGTGGCATTTGGACTATTCCTTGATGAAACGTTTTCATTCAGTGCCAGCTTCTGTATTCTATCCGTGTTTCTTACCTTTCCATCATTATTTAGGAGATTAGAATTACTCCTATAGTGATATCCTCGTAGGCTGCTTGAGATGTTTAGGAAGTGTGCATTCGACTCTTGGCAAATTGAGTGAAGCTGCTCGTTTATGTCATGAATAATGAAGACGATTTTGATAGAAGGTCGGAGTTTTACGAATTAATAACCCAACACAGCAAATCTGTTATTTAATTGCGTTTGAGTCGGGCCACCCTGTGTGAGTAAATATGTATCTGTGGCCAAGCAAAGCCAGCAGCGTCGCCGGCAACGGATGCTAAAATAGCCCAACAGCATCCAGCATCGCGTCGCTGGCGGGCAGTAAGCAGATAGAGAAACTGTTGCTTCGGACGCTGAATGTCTCGCGTGGACGGCGAGCGTCGCGGCATATCCTGAGACGCCGATATGCGACGTCCATCTACGTCGTCGCGACGGTTACGGACGCTCCGCTCCTGCTACTGTTCGATGTAACGCACGACACGTGTTCGCGGTTGACGTGCGCTCGTGTGAATGTGATGCGGTTGATCGGATGTGATCTCGTGCATTTAAGGGTTTTTTGTTGTTTTTTCGTGTCGTAAGTTTGCGGTTCGTCAGCTTAGGAATTCTGCGTCTAACGTTTAGGCCGAAAAATTTTCAAAGTTGGGTCATTTGTTTAAACTCGTCAGTAGAAGTTGATTTACCAAAAATCACCTATATAAAACTTTCACAATTAAGCAGTATTAATAGATTGAAGACTTCAAAAAATAAGAATGTTCTTACACAGATCGTTGTTCAATAAAATTTTATCGTTTACCTAAATTTGGCAAACGTTTTGTGTTATTGTACTAAGTGACATATAAATCCGAACACCCAGTTTAAATGGTTTTATTTTAATAAAAGTTGGTGAATGTATTTATCTTACTGTAAGTAACAAGTAAAAATATGTTCAGCCTTATCAGTTGGACATTCCAGTTTTTATACTGCTTTTTTTTAATTCACTAACGCTCTAAAAATGAATATTTCAGCCGCAGTAAAGAATCAACGTTGGCGGATTTTGGTTCTTGACATCCTTTACGATCGGTTACGATGCCTAGAGTACGGAGACCTGTACGATTTCGTCAACTTAGTGAGCTTGATAGGGGCCGTATAGTGGGACTTTGGGAAGCTGGACTTTCTTTTCGGGCAATTGCAGTTAGAGTGCAAAGAAGTGCAGACGCTGTGGTTAGGTGTTGTCAGGCATGGCTTCGAGAAGGCCGTACGCAAAGAGCAAGGGGCACTGGACGCCGCCGTAGAACAACAGACCGTGAAGATCGCCGCCTAAGATTATTGGCCTTAAGGGACCGTTTCTCCACTACCAGGTCCATTGCAAACGAATGGTTTGCAGAACACTGGGTCCTCCCTTTAACTCGAGAACACCGACGTAATTGCCTTGAGTGGTGCAGACAACGGTCACTCTGGGATCAGGAATGGAACAGTATTGTCTTTAGTGACGAGTCTCGATTTTGTTTAGGCATGCACGATGGTCGTGCCAGGGTTAGAAGGCGACGTGGTGAAAGGAGGAATCCACAGTTTTTTGTTGAAAGACATGTTCATCACACTGTTGGAGTTATGGTTTGGGGTGCTATACCTTATGGTTCCAGGTCACCTTTAATCTGCATCAGAGGCAACATGAACGCGCAGCGTTATACCCACGAAGTTCTAGAACCCCATCTTTTACCCTATCTTGACACCCTGACAGATCCAACTTTCCAACAAGATAATGCCCGACCACATGTTGCAAGAGTCACAATAGACTTCTTTCAACATAATGATGTCACATTGTTACCATGGCCACCAAGATCTCCCGACTTATCCCCAATTGAGCACGTATGGGATATGATGGGTAGGAGATTGCTCAATTTGCAACGTCCTCCTCAGACTCTAGAAGCACTTCGAGAGGAGTTGGTGGTTGCCTGGAATGAGATACCACAGGAGGACATTGACCACCGGATCAGAAGCATGCCTAGGCGCGTTGGAGAATGCGTAGCACATCAGGGTGCATCCACACATTATTAAAGGTCAAAGGGCTTTAAAGCAGTGCAATCATTTTGAAATTTTTGTCATTTACTTATTATGCTTCATTAAGTACTTATACAAAATTTTATTAAATAAAACCATTTAAACTGGGTGTTCGGATTTATATGTCACTTAGTATATATTTTAGAATTTTATAATGCAAGGTAGCATAAAAAAGCAATCGCTGTGACAAAACCTCATACAACAATTTTGAAAGATTTGGATTTTATGCTCTCTTTCTTCTGTCAGAAAATTATAACAAACTGTAATTCCATAATCTAGGCGTGTTAGAATTAGTGAATTAACAAGTCTTGCTTTAATATCACTTGGCAGTAAATTCTTGAATCTCTAGGAAGACTTATATTTAAAATAACATACTTTAAGTTTACTTAGAACATGGCCCTCCAAGCATAAATTTGTGTCTAACATTATTCCTAAATTTTTAATTTCATCCATAATTTCAATAATGGTTCCATTTAAAACTATATCTGTATTAATTGTTTGTTTACACTTTGAAACAATCAACCTAGAACCAAGGCAACAAACTTTAGTTTTGGAGGGGTTAAGTTTTAAGCAGTAATTCCTTGAATAATTTTCTATAATCCTTAAATTCATATTGAGGTTCATTATTAGTGCATTTATGTTATTTGGTCTATATGCTTTATAAATTTGTATGTCATCCACATAGAAATGTATGAGTATAAAAAAGGCTTTAAAGCAGTGCAATGATTTTGAAATTTTTATCATTTACTTACTATGCTTCATTATGTACTTATACAAAATTTTATTAACATAAAACCATTTAAACTGGGTGTTCGGATTTATATGTCACTTAGTATATATAGTTTCCAGTACGAGTCTTTAGTTCGATGCTTGTACGAGTCTTTCAATAGTGCGAACACTTACTTTTGTGTGATATCTTGTGCGAAAAATTGACCCATGTTTTCGAAAACAACTAACTAGTGGACATAATGCTAACAAACGAAGAGTGCCAACAAAATAAAACCGTAGCATGCGTGCTGTACGCTGAGAGGTTTCCTTTAATCATCCGGTCCGCGGATATTTGTAAAATTAGTTATTAAACTTCGTGACACAGGATATTTAAAAGAACAACGAGGAAGTCACGCTGTTAGATCTGCTCAACCTGAAATGTTACAAGTTGAGGAAGACATTTAAGAAATGATGACGACGCAACAATGGGTGCTAGAGCCATGGCAGCTCAAGCTGGGGCTTCTCTTAGTAAAGTGTGGAAGACGATACGACAAAATCAGTATTATCTTTGTCATTATCAACGGGTACTAGCGTTACAACCTGAAGATCATCCTAAAAGAGTTGCATTTTGCCAGTGAAATGAACATTTTACGAAATTAATTTTGTGTACAAACGAGGCCACATTTGCACGAAATGGGGTGCACAATTTCCACAACAATCATGTTTGGGCAGTAGGAAATCCGCGTGCTGTAAAACGAACTCATTCTCAACATGGGTTTTCATTAAATGTTTGGGCTGGCGTGGTAAATGGCATGCTTCTTGGACCCTACTTTTTTCGCAGATCTCTTAATGTGAGACAGAATCTGTGGTTCGTACATGATGGGGCTCCACCACATTTTAGACGAAAAGTTCATGAAGATCTAACTAAAAGATGGATAGGGCGAAATGGACCCATTTCTTGGCCTGCTCGCTTCCCAGATTTAACGCCTTGCGATTTTTTTCTGTGGGGCTATTCGAAAGAGTTAGTGCACCGTGATGAAGCAGTAAATACTCTGGAAGATTTGCGCGAAGTTGCTCGAGATTTTATTTTCGAAGCTTCTGAAGAGTCGGGGATTTGCCGAGGCAAATTTTGCGTTAATCCAACAAATGGGGACAGTTGAACAGTTTTTGTAGAAACGGTATCCATTTAACTTGATAATGATTTTTTTTTCGAATGATTTTTAATAATGTAAATTCTGCAAGTTTTATATAGGTGATTTTTCGTTCTACAAGCTGTTCAAATAAACGACTCAACTTTGAAAACACCTTCTTTAAGAAAATCCTACAATTCGGGCGACAGTAAATTTTTTGGTTAGGTTATTGCTTCCTAATTATAAGTTCAAATCCAAGTGATGATAGGGCTTGTGCATTTGCCGCCATTTTGATAAACGCGTTTGACCGAAAATCTCAAAAACCATTCACGCTATGCAAAAAGTAGTGGAAACAATTTGTAGGGAATTTCTTCACTACTTGCTCCTATAAGAATTTGTCGTATAGTCAACCAATTACGAAAAATTAAGGGGCAAATGTACGTGTAAAATGATATTTCTGGTAATAGTGGCTGACTCCAAGCTTGTATAGAATAAAATAAAATACATTTAATTTTTTGACAACTTGATGCTAAAGAGGCAACGCTGAAAGATCGTAACGAAAAAGTCGCGCGACATACTCCACACGCAACATTCGTTGTACACATAGTCTGCAAACAACTACGAGCCCCTTCCCACTTCAGTTGGCCCAACTATTGAAATCTTTGTTTTTTTTTTCTTATCAAGCACAAATAATAAAAATGTAGCAGGGTGTTATAGGTTTCAAATATTAACAATGAATATTTTGATAATATATAGTAGAAAACAACAACTTTATCAGTCCCTAATCAAATTTGCAGCATAAAAATAACACTTGTTGCAATTACAGCATATCAACCTATTTTCATTTCAATGCAAAATAAGTCTATAACGCATAGGCGGCTGTGAAAAATAAAAGCCATGAAAATTTTTTTTTATTAATCACAGCTGTCAGAATACGTTTCAAATAGTTTTGGGTAGTTGACTTTTTCAAAATGGGTAGAGGAAAGGTTATTAGTGAGAAAATTCGGTTACTGATGATTAAATTTGTTAATTCTGGGAAATCAAACTCAGAAAATGCAGCTTTGTTAGACTTATCGGGGTACAGTGTGAGAAATATTCTTAGAAGATATAACGTAACTGGTTCAGTTAATATTAAGCCACGATATGTGAAAAAAAGTAATATCACAAATGCCGACCGAAGAGCATTAAGAAGAATAATCGTGGAAAACAGGCGTGCCAATTATTTACAATTAAGTGCTCTGTGGAGTGACGCTGTTGGAAGGAGAATTTCGAGGTCCACAACTCATAGAGAGGCCCACAAACTGGGATTTAGCACTTGCAAGGTAAGTTTTTTCATAAAAAAAGTGAAGTAAAAACCCTAAAGTTGCACAACTTGTTTATAGACCAAAGAAAAGCCACTATTAACTCCACTGCAAAAGGAAAATCAGCTTAGATGGGCTAAAGAACATAGATAATGGACATCTCAACAATGGTGTGCAATACAATGAAGTGATGAGGCCCGATTCGAAGTTTGTGTTGCTGACAGTCGCAGTAGTGTTATTCGCAAAAAATAAAGCATTCCATGTTGACTGTCTGAAGAGAAAAACGAGTAGGAAAACTTCATTTTATTGATGGAAATATGGATACAAACAAATATTTGGCAATTTTAAAAGAATAGCTTTTACCAGTGATGGAAGAATGTTTGACCTCCGGCCAAGATTTTGTGTTTCAACAAGATGGTGCAGCGTGCCATACCTCAAAAGAGGCTATAAAATGGATAGAAGAAAATAATGTACCACCTTTAAAATGGGTTTCTAGAAATCCAGATCTGTCACCCATTGAAACTTTGTGGCACGAGATGAAAAAGGTTCTACGACAACATCCTGCTCGTACAATCACCGAACTGAGACAAAAGCTTCAAGAAATATGGGATTGTTTTACAATAAATTTTTGCCAAAACTTGGTTAGCACTATGTCCCAAAGAATTTCGGCTGTAATAAAAAATATAGGTGATGTTACCCGATGGTAATCTTTCAATTGTTGCTTTGTTAACTTCGCGCATTTATTCGCGAATTGTTTATTTGTTCAGATGTTCTATTAGTCATAGGTTTAAGTGATTTCAAATATGTATTTTTTACGACGAGAGTGTAACTAAAAGGTTTTTGAGAAAATAAATTGTTTTAGAAGTAAATATTTAGTTGTAAGGGTATATTTTGGTACAAATCTTGAAGTGGGCCCACTGAAGTGGGAAGGGGTTGTTCGTATATCGTGTATGTCCAAAAATACCATCTTAAAGTGAAGTCATTTTTCGGCTACCATATGCAAGCATGGAAAATCTAATACTTTTTGATAATTTGTGATGTTTAAAATCACTCACTCTCATCAATCTGTCTATTGGCGATTTTGTCACCGAGTAATTTCAGTAATCGTTGTTGACACACGTGGACAACGTAAGCGCGACTCTAATACAAATTTTTTACTTTCGCTCTTTATACTTGAGAAGACGTAAACAACCTTTTTTGCTCAAAAATGTATCTTCTACAAAAACTGCTAGTATTCTGTATGCTTAGGTTAATAAATATCGTTACATGAACCTTTACCTTGTAGCTTTCGTCATCTGTTGACTATAAGACAAATTTTCATGGAAGCAGAAATAATGAAAACCTTAATTCTATATAAAATTGTTCTCATTACACTTTCACATAGGACCGAACTGCCCAGGAACTGTTATGACGCCAATTTGGAAGCACTAACCTAACCATAGCACCAAAAATTTACTGTCGCCAAAATTCTGGCCAAAAAATACCGATTTGCCGGATGCAGATTTAGCGCATTATCATACTAGTTTAATTATTCGAATACGGCTGCAAGTGCGTCTGTCGATCGAAAGTTGTCCATCTCCAACCATCAAAGTCTAAAATGTTGAAAATAACCATCCGAAATGACTGAAAACTTCATAATACAGTGGATCAGTACAGAGGACTCAATACACAAAAATGTATCAGGCACTGCTATCAAAAATTAGTGCATACTAAGAAAAAAATTAATCAAACCAATTTAAATTTTAATTAAGCCAATGGAAAATTTAAATTATGTTTCATTAGTTTAATTGAACTCAGATTGTTGAAACAGTTTACTTGAGTCGATAAGACTAGTTTAATTAAACCAAAACGCAATCGTTTGATTAAATTTAATAAAACGCTTACTTAGATTGAATACACCAATTACCAGGGCCTGTTTGTAGGAGCTTGTTATATTACCCTGTATATACGTATACAGCGCAAATAGTGCTCCGTCGAAGTCCTCCAAATAACGATTTCGTAACATTTCTTCTCCTTTCATGTTCAACTTTCACATGTTTAAACAGCCATAAATATTTAATGTATGGCGTCGCTTTGTGCAGGAAGCAACAAGCTAGAAAAATCAACATATTAAAGTGGATCTGATATTATTATGAAGATTTATAGTTCTGACAGGTTTATAAGATATTTTTAAACGATGAATAAGAGTAATAGCGGCTATTCATTAATCTTGAGCATGTTCACCAAATAACTGGAGTCTTGCTTGGATTTGGGGTCAGACTTGATTCGCTAGGATTTCGCAGCTAGCCAGGAAACAATGTGTTAAAACGATTGAACTGATGAGAAAGTGTATGTTTAATACATGATACTGGTTCGGCTGCCTGCTCTGTCCACATTTCCAAGATCAGTCCTTTCAGTAGAAGTACATAGACATGAAAGAAAACCCTTCCGATTTCACCTCTTCTAGTCCCAGAGTTACAAAAAGTAGTACTGCCTGCCTGTGGTACATCATCCGTCTGAGGATACCTCTCATACGTGAGAACGCATGTCTGTTGATTAACTCACAGCTCCTGTTTAATTCAAGCGACGTTTAATTATGCTGATATTGATTTCCAGCAACCATCTTCGATGTGCTAGCATCTACAGAAGATCATAAAACTCGAAGACATCCCACTCTTCTTGCTGCTTAATAACTTGCTCCTTATCTGTACCACAACTGCTATATACTTCGTATCTTTTTTTTCAACAAACTGATTGGTGGACCCCAGTTATATCTTATCATTATCCACTTCTTGCCTCCGGGTTGTCTATCTGACAAAATTGTTCGTAAATAATCTCTTCACTAGAGGTACCTGGCAGTACTGTTCACACGTCTAAAGAGCTGCTGCTCCAACTACATATCTTACTTGATGAGGTTCTTTAACCTGTTCAAAGTTGAACTTTCGTAATTATGATTTGTCTTCGCGGTTGCTTTAGTTTGTAAAACTGGCTCAATCTTGTGCCACCCGCCATATAGTGTTTAAAGTGCCTAACTGTCTAGTCTACTATAAAGGTGGAAGAGAGTAGAGATACACATTGTATGCAACTGGTTTGGGTGCTATCCCTGTGCAAGGCGAGTAGGATGACCCAGCCTATGAGGGAGAAGAAATTTTTGTTCGAATTTTTTCTTTCCGACTCTGACAACTCGAACAATAAATATTGTTGCGATCGGGGAACGATGACTTTGGGTCATATGTACTTTGAATATTAGTTAATAGGGAAACCTTGAATGAATTCCAAAACTTACATATTTGTTATTCGACAAATAAAGCACTGGTTTATTTGTATCTTATATTCCTTAGATATCTATCGTTCAAAAAACACTATTTTTTTTTACAGTCAGGATATACCTGCCTGTGTTCTTGTATGTAAAGTAATAGAAATTGTTTTTGTTCCTCATTAGCATCGATAAAGCTATGAAAGTCTTGCATTTACTTGACTGCTCTTTCTTCCGTATCGTTAGCTGCTCTCAGGACTTGCAGCTTAGCCTTAGCGTTTTGAAAAGAATCATTTTGTGGCTATATATACTAAGTGACATATAAATCCGAACACGCAGTTTAAATGGTTTTATTTTACTAAAACTTTGTATAAGTACTTAATGAAGCATAATAAGTAAATGATAAAAATTTCAAAATGATTGCACTGCTTTAAAGCCCTTTGACCTTTAATAATTTGTGGATGCACTCTGATGTGCTACGCATTCTCCAACGCGCCTAGGCATGCTTCTGATCAGGTGATCAATGTCCTCCTGTGATATCTCATTCCAGGCAACCACCAACTCCTCTCGAAGTGCTTCTAGAGTCTGAGGAGGACGTTGCAAATTGAGCAATCTCCTACCCATCATATCCCACACGTGCTCAATTGGGGATAGGTCGGGAGATCTTGGTGGCCATGGTAACAATGTGACATCATTATGTTGAAAGAAGTCTATTGTGACTCTTGCACATGTGGTCGGGCATTATCTGGTTGGAAAGTTGGATCTGCCAGGGTGTCAAGATAAGGTAAAAGATGGGGTTCTAGAACTTGTGGATATAGCGCTGCGCGTTCATGTTACCTCTGATGAAGATTAAAGGTGACCTGGAACCATAAGCTATAGCACCCCAAATCATAACTCCAACAGTGTGATGAACATGTCTTTCAACAAAAAACTGTGGATTCCTCCTTTCACCACGTTGCCTTCTAACACTGGCACGACTATCGTGCATGCCTGAACAAAATCGAGACTCGTCACTAAAGACAATACTGTTCCATTCCTGATCCCAGAGTGACCGTTGTCTGCACCACTCAAGGCAATTACGTCGGTGTTCTCGAGTTAAAGGGAGGACCCAGTGTTCTGCAAACCATTCGTTTGCAATGGACCTGGTAGTGGAGAAACGGTCCCTTAAGGCCAATAATCTTAGGCGGCGATCTTCACGGTCTGTTGTTCTACGGCGGCGTCCAGTGCCCCTTGCTCTTTGCGTACGGCCTTCTCGAAGCCATGCCTGACAACACCTAACCACAGTGTCTACACTTCTTTGCACTCTAACTGCAATTGCCCGAAAAGAAAGTCCAGCTTCCCGAAGTCCCACTATACGGCCCATATCAAACTCACTAAGTTGACGAAATCGTCCAGGTCTCCGTACTCTGGGCATCGTAACCGATCATAAAGGATGTCAAGAACCAAAATCCGCCAACGTTGATTCTTTACTGCGGCTGAAATATTCATTTTTAGAGCATTAGTGAATTAAAAAAAGCAGTATAAAAACCGGAATGTCCAACTGATAAGGCTGAAAATTTTTTCACTTGTTATTTACAGTAAGATAAATACATTCATCAAGTTTTATTAAAATAAAACCATTTAAACTGGGTGTTCGGATTTATATGTCACTTAGTATAGGTTACGTCGCCAAAAAAAAATGTGACAAAACATTCTGGAGGTTAATGCACTCACGAATAGTAAGCTTGACACTATCATTAACACTCAATTTCACTTCCCGGATATTATAGAACAAAACTGCTAGTACTTGTCCATTAGAGGGAAGTTTTAAACCGGTTATTTGATGCTTTACGGGTCCAGTTGAAAATATTCCCTTTTAGAACTGCGTAATTCCTTTGACATGTTAACTGAACGAAAACAGTGCGTTTACTTACAGAACAAACGAGCACTGCAATACGTTGACTAGCGCGCGCCCGGTATGCAGGTTCTGACACGTTCCAATGCAACTCGGCACGGGTTGCCCTTACTCTAGATCAGAGTTCCCCAAACTTTTTTGCGTCGTAAACCCCTTGCCATGTTTTTCCGTGTTGGGTAGACCCCCTACTTACCTGATATTGATTTCCTGTAAATTTCTAACTGTAGTGAAGTTTAGTGTTAAAACCTTAAAGTAAAAACACATGTTAATTTATACATTTATTAATTGAATTTAAATTAAAACTACTCAAAATGAAATTTTGTATCTGTTATGCAAAATATACGTAACATTAAATAAACAGGTGTCTGACCAATAAGTGCCCGCATTGGGAATAAGTGTCCGCATTGAAAAAAAAATAAGAGGGATAAAATAAAAAAAAAGTGAAAACTAATAAAAAAAAAGTTTTTTACTTAAAATAGTACAATAAGCGAGTTCGCTTATTAATTATAACATAAAACTATGTTCTACAATAATTTCACTGTTACTGAGATTAAATTCCGCTTCTTATACGTTTAAGTTATCTAAAAATAGGCAAATAATTAACGAATTTTAGTGTTTACCTATCCTTGAATTTTCAGAATAATTTAAAAAAAATATTTTCTATAAAGGGGAGTTCTTTAAATAAATCAATGCGGGCATTTATTGGTCAGACACCAATAAACATAAAATAAACTATAAATATTATAATAATAATAATAAACTATAAATAAAATAATGAACCTGATGATTTAATAATAAATTATCAACATTTGGCGTCAATTTTGTAAGGGTTAATCTTAAACCTCCTCGGCTAATGATGCCCAGTGTGTTTCTTTTTTTCGTTAGGAGATTGGTAACAGCGCTGAACCCCCTTTACACTAGGTATGACGATGGAAAGGAAATTAAAAATTGCCTCGCTATATTCCATAATACGGGATAAGTAACGGGTATGTTGTTTTGCAGCCAGAATTGCTGATATCCGTTTTTAAACTGAACCTTAAGTTCTTCGTTTGTACTTAGTTCAGTCAGCTTCTCTTGTATTATGACATTCGTTTCCTCTATGTCACCATATGGATCAATTATCCACGGTGGTATTACCATAGTCAAAATATCCTCAAATTCAAAATTCAAAATCTGAATAGAGGGCATTTAAATGTTGAACGTAAGTTGAAACGTCGTCTTCCTGGCAGCTTGTCTGTGACAAATTGGGGAACTGAGAAAATTAGCCCCGTCCAAAATTTGGCTTCATTAGTTTAACTCTGGCAAATTAACCATATTAAATTTTGTAAACAGATCTGTTAAATAGGCGATGTCTGTTTTCCTCTTGATTAAATTTTCTTTTAAAATTTTATCTTTAGTTTCCAGAAATTCTAAAATAGTCTCAAAAAGTGCAAAAAATCTTGTCAAACATAAGTCTTTCGACAGCCAGCGTACTTCAGTGTGAAGGAGTAATTGATGAAAGTGTTCGTCATTTTCTTCACACAACTGCGCAAATAACCGCGTATTCAACGCGTTGCTTTGGATTCGGTTTACTGCATCAATGACTAAATGAAGTGATTCATGCAACCTAACACTCAAATTTTTAGCAACTAAATGTTGTCGATGGATGACGCAATGTATTGCTAACACCCCTGGCACATTTTGTTTTAAATAGCTTATAAATCCACGATAACGTCCAATCATGGCAGGTGCTCCATCTGTAACTACTGATATTATATTTGATAAAGGAATTGCTTTTTCAATGAAGTAATCCTCTCAAAACATGAAATATTGATTCACCTTTAGTGTCGGTTATCAAAGTTCTTGCGAAGAGCAGTTCGTCGTAGATTTCTTGATTCATGATAAAACGAACATATGCCAATAATAATGCTGCATTATCAGGTAAGGTTGACTCGTCCAGTTGTATAGAGAAATGGGTCGTTTGCAAATAATTACATAAGAAGCTTTCAATATCAGAACTCATTTCATCAATACGTCTTTCAACAGTATTGTTGCTTAAGGGAAATCTTTTAATGATATCAGATGCAGGTTTGTGTAAAACAGTTTTTAAAACCTCTTCAACGGCTGGCAAAATTAACTTCTCTCCGATAGTATGCGGTTTTCCGGATTTTGCTATAAATAACGAGATATTGTAAGACGCCCGCAAGCCATCATCATTTCTTTGTGACGTCGAAGCGAACATTCTGTCCAGTGTAGGTCTCTTCTGAAATTTATCTTTGAGTGTTTGAAAGTATTTCAAATCTTTCTCTGTTTTATCAGGGTGGCATCTTCTCAGATGATCTTGCAGTTTAGATTGTTTCATAGCGTCATTGTCCAAAACTTTGTTGCACAAAAGGCACATAGGCGATCGTTTGTCCGGCAATGATGGAATGAAGCCAAATTGCAAATAATCAACACTGTACTGTCTACATTTCTTTTTAGATTCGGAAATGGCATCAGTCATCTGTGTGCAAAATTAAATTATTTAAATAAGACGTATTTATAGAGTGACGAATTGAACAAGTCAGTGAAAGGTAGCGAAGCTCTGAGACTGCGACTCTCAGGTTTTTACAAGTTCAAAATGTATTGCGACCACAAAGCGAATACCAACATCCTACAACTTACACAATTTTATGAACATATATAATAAATGTTTAGGTACTTTTATAAATAATGTATATGTTTTGATATTATAAGATAGTATGATGTAAGTAAATAGGTACTATCAGTGTATGTGTTGAGATCCACTATCGTGGACCCCCATATTCATTTCATGGGCTCCCAAATTTTTTTTCGCTGACGTAGACCCCTTGCAGGTTGTCATAGACCCCTAGGGGTCGATATAGACCACTTTGGGAATCGATGCTCTAGATACATAAAGCTTTATTTACAATTGTTTTGACAGGAGAGTAACTTTCATTTCTTGGGACACCCTTGTAGCGAGATCCATGCAATGCATACTTAATAGTCGCTAGCAGTGACATATAATGGGTCACCTCTCTCTTCCATTTTTCGTGCTTAGCTGCAGCAACGTTTCATTCCAGAATGACCTAACAATGCAAACGTATAGTTACATCTCAACTTAGCGACCTTTCGAACACTAAATGTTAGTGACCTACGACGATCCGCGACCAACGAACAATGACTTAAAACGAACTAGTGCCGACGATGCGGAAGTGATGGTAAAATGTTGGACATTTTCCGCGGCCTCAAATCGCTCGTCCGCGTCAGTCACATCCACATCGACTCGCCAGTCTTCCGACTGCACCATTCGATCACCGTCTCGATCCTCATCGCCTTCAGTCTCATCGTCACCACGAGACAGTACGTCGGGAACCCGATTGATTGCATCCACACCAAGGAGATTCCCGAGGACGTGTTCAACACCTTCTGCTGGATCCACTCGACGTTCACGGTGTCCACGAACAAGCAGGAACCTTACGCCAAGATGTACCTGCCCGGGAATCCTGGGATAAGGACGACGCACGACGAGAAGGAGAAGAAGGTGTATCGGTATTATCAGTGGGTGTGCTTCTGCTTGTTTTTTCAGGTAAGTGCATACAAAAGGCAAGACATGAGGATTTCTTGAAACATGAATGGATGAATCAATTAAGATAGAATGCGAGGAAAAAAATATTTCTTCAACTTGATGTTTTGAATCGCGATTCGTCGCTGAAGATGACATTATGGCATTCTGCCTCCCCATGTTGTCGTTTTCTGTGCTAGTTCAAACGTTGATGATAGTGGTCCGCAGTCAGAGGAAGCCCTAACCGCGGACCGTATGAAAAAAGTCCAAAGCATTGATCAGCGATCTGACGCGCAGTAGCAAAACGGTATCGTAGAAAAGCGCCTACCTTGACGTTCTGTGGTACGCCTCGGTGGACCTGTTGGCATATTTCGTTCTTCTATCCACACACGACACACACGCATTACCGCCATTGCAGTACAATGAACACGGCGGCCAGTTTCGCGGTAGGACAAATCAACATCTTGATAGGCAATAATTCCACCCCTGTCAAAGCCGCTAACATGGTGATAAATTGGAGGCCTTTGAAGTCGAGGCATTTTTTAAGTTAAACACTAGTAAATAAGTGGGCAATGACTAAAAATATATGTATTACTCAGCTCTCAGAAGCTGCTTTCTTCACAAAAACTAAGAGATAACATTTTAACAAAGGTAAACAAAAGCAAAGGTATTGCAGTCACAGCATGCTACAAATATAGTCGCTATGTTGCCAAAAAAAATTGAAGAATTTAACCTCACTAAGTATATAGTCATACAGTATACAGGGTGGCGCATCGAAAACGAAACAGAGGCATTTACTGGCAGCTCAGTTTTTTTTTGGAAAAACGCTCAGACCCGTCGATTTTGTTTTCGAGGTGGACACAAGTTTGGCAAAAAATCACGTTAACAAGGGCAGTCCCCTGAGCGGGGGTGACACCAAGCCTAAAATCTTAAATGGAGAGCAGTGAAGAAAAGCATTTAGTTATTAAGTAAATTCTTTTAGTCAAATTTCTTCTGAAAGTAGTACAAACTAGTCTGATGTACCTATTAAAGACTACTTTAAGCTTTAAGTCAATAAATCTTCAAAACTACTGAACTGAAGCTCATGTATTTTACATCATTATAAAGGGAATTGAAATACCTTTAAAATAAGGTATCACGCGACCCCCCTTTCCATTTAACATTTTGGGGGTGGTGTCACCCCGCTTAGGGTTCTGAGCGTTTTTCAAAAAAAAAAACTAAGCTACCAGTAAATGCGTCTGTTTCATTTTCGAAGCGCCACCCTGTATAATGTAAAAAAAATAAAACAATAAAACACCACCCTGTTGACTGTTGACTAAGAAGGTCAGTTAGCAAAGTTCCGAGCTTGCTACAAGTGAGCATGAAATCTACATAATATCATAACAAACCTACAATGTATTCACTGAGTCAAAGCAGTTACGTCACAACGTCAAATAATGACAGTAAAGCACATGGTTGCCACATTACTTAAAACTACTAGATCCTAGGAAATAAACCACAAATAAACAACAGCCGTTGGCGTAATTATCTGAGAAGCTTTGCGACAATGTAACAACACAGAAAACGGTTACCAACATAAATGTACTCGGGAAATTCAAACTTCACGTACCAATTTAGGATCTACTTTGCATTAAGGTTGACATTAGAATTTACTAAATATGATGTAACTGCTTCGTTTCAAAGAAAGTATTAAGCATAATGTCAAAGAAAAAATACTCCTACCGGTCAGGGACAGCTCCAATGGGATAATCTGTAAATATATGTAAAATTTAGTTAGCCTTTCTGTGGATGCATTGCCAGAAATTACATTACGCCTAGTTAACATTATTCCTTCCAGAAAAGTTTTATTGTTGACAGAGCATTTAACGTATTTGAATAAAAGTTCCCGAACGGGATATCTATAGATTGACCGATCAGTTGCTTAAACCTTCCGGATCTGCGTTTACATTTTCTTCGAGGATCCATTAGGAATTGATTTTGGGTAAGCAGTGAAATCATTCAAACATATTGGCAATTTATTGTGTAAACAATTGCTGAAAGATATAACTCCGTATATTTCGAAACTCCTAATTGAAAATGTTGCTTCTTCCAGTTTGTTTTTCTCGTTTCCAAAAAAAATAAAGCGTTTTGCGTGTTTTACTATACAAGATCAAGATCAAACGGCACTTGACCAAATATTGAAGCAATCCGCCAACACAAATGGAAATACAGTGAATCTACGAAATTATTACTGCTAGCTTTTGAGAAAACAACTAAATTACTATCACGAGTAACCTCAATGGAAACAAATACTTTGGAAGAAAATACAGGATTTTATTGAAACAATGCAAGTAAGCAGAAGCTAATATCCCGTTATACCTTAATCATCTAAAAGCATCTGCAAAAAGTTAAGTGGCTATTATTTTCAAACTATCAGCAACGAGCGCCAGCAGCAGTTTCTGATTTGTCATTCTAACGGATGTTTAGGTATTGGGAAATAGAGAAATTATAAACACATCAATCAAAAGCTCGCCATTTGTCGGCGTTTTTAGATGAACGTTTGAAAACAGAGATTTATTAGAGTGAGTTCATTGCAAAAAGATGGCTGATTGAGCAATAACTGAAATGTAACCAAAACCATACTTCCACTCACATCCACTCCTGGATCATTGCGATACTTCAATCTTCATGTTCAAAAATACGAAAACTTGATGGGAGAAAGCTGCAAAAATTTTAATTCTCGTAATATTTATTCATTTCCATGTTTTGTTGGCCGCCAAATGAAATCACAGATGCAGAATTATTGCATTAACGTTTCGGCCACCTCGATAGCCATTTTCAAATAACAATGAGGCATATATTAAACGTTCTTAAATTCGTCTATTCTGCACGTGTGGTTTTATTTGGCAACCGACGAAACATAGAGATTCATAAGCGGGACAACCACAGAATGAGTTGCAGATTATGCAATACTTATATATCCATGAACTAATTGGCCAACCTGTATAACAATGTTTTTCTGATAGGCAAATGGGTGAAGTGTGCAGAATTTATAGTTTTGGACATGCATTGTAGAAACAACTTGTCGATTGCTTAACGCTGCGTTTCACCCTTCCTGAAATACATCCTAAAAAAGGTTTTAGGGTATATATCCTACTGTAAATGGAGCAACGGTCATCTGTTCTAATGTGACAAAAATAGAAACATGCGAAGGCAGAGGTCCAAGAAGAATCTCCAATAAAAGCAAAGGTATTGGAATCGAAAAAATAATGTGTGGGGTTCTTGTAACGATAAGGAAGTATCGTGCCTAAATTTAAAGAAGAAACGTG
Organism: Acanthoscelides obtectus; assembly: GCA_963669975.1. NCBI lineage: Eukaryota > Metazoa > Arthropoda > Insecta > Coleoptera > Chrysomelidae > Acanthoscelides > Acanthoscelides obtectus. The sequence goes on from CAVLJG010000003.1 coordinate 116,407,767, forward strand.
ATGAAACTGAAGCTTATTTCATGAGTGAGATAACCGGACTCGGTCCAAAATTGACACTCAGATATTTACATAAAATGCTTTCTATTTCATCACAATACGAACTCATTTTGTTCTCAGTCGAAAAGGTACATGCAGATATGCAGATTTACTTTGATTTACTTTCAAATTATTTCACTCTAGTCTCGTTGCTTGGTGCATCACAACAACAACAATGCTTTTCAGATGGCGGAACTGGGCAGACACATTTCCAATATACCGGATGATCCTCCAAGGTGTCTCACCTCTATAACTCGTTTATTATGGAAGATAGAAAAACGAAATATTACAGATTAATTTACAATTATTGACATATTCACTTGCGTTGCCATACAGCCGGTTTGACCGGAAACGACCCCTACTTTCGATTTTTAAATGGTACACCGTATATAGTTTTACTTATTCCGATCGAGAATGACATTCTGAACTCGACAACGCCTCATTTGTCAATATTCGAAAAATAAAGGTATTTTAATCTCAATTTTTATTTTTCAATCTAGAATACCATTGTTCCTGTAAATCGCTTCATTTTTAAGCAGGGAACACGGGAAAAATACGATTTATAGGCGAACGACCTTACAGTCGTTCTAAAGATTTTCAAAAGGTTACAAGCACCACTTTTTTCTAATACTAACTAATATATATTCACTGCCAAGCAAAATTAACCGGACAAACAAAATTTTGTTCAAATAATTTTTAAACCTTTTAACCTTTGTATCAATTTCGTTAATTTTTGTTGTTACTAAAAGGTGCATTTTGCCCTAAACTTCTGAACACCATGTGGAAACATTGGATTACTGAATAATGTGTGTTGGTACGAGAATTTTAAGCCTCAACAGTTTTTTTTAATTCATGTCAATGTCCCAATTATTGAAGAATATATGCAGTTTTGAAGAAAATCTTGTGAATCATAGGCATAAACAAGAAATCGTTTCAAGCAGGCTTTGCCGGGTGAGAACTTTTCTCGAGTAGGCTGTGTCTGTCAGCATTTTTATGGCATGCAAAAAAGATTCTTGTCAAGCAAACAAAAATGACACCGGAACAAGTAGCGCAAGTTGTAGCTTTACAAGATGATGGTCGTCCTATCCGGTATATCGCAGAAAGGCTTGCCGATCCACGCAGTACGGCATTCGATGCGATATAAAGACTTAGGGAAACTGGTTCCTACTCAAATAGTCCTGGGCAGGGAAGACGGAAAGCAACAAACGCAGGTGAAGTCGATTTCAAGCTCTTCGAGGAGGGACAGTTCCTGTTAGAACTTTGACTCCAAGACTGGATGATGTTCATGGTACCATAGTTCCACCTGATACTGTACGCCGAAGGTTGAGAGAAGGAAACCTATCTATATAGTAGGCAATACCTCAACGATGTTGGGATTCAAGTACTAGACTGGCCGCCGAGGAGTCTGGATCTCAACCCCATTGAGCACATGTGGGATACATTAGGACGAAGGCTTAGGCAGAACCACTTATAATTTCAAACTGTGGCTGCGTTGGAACAGGCGCTGGTAAACGAGTGGGAACAAATAACCCAAGACACAATAGCTAGTTTAATTGAATCTAGGCCAGAGAGGATGAGAGAGGAGGAGAGGAGAGCTCTTATTCAAGCCCGGGGAAGAAGTACTCGTTTTTGATAACAATTTCTAATTATCAATGATGTCACTGTAATTTATTAAGCTAATTTGTTTATGGTTATGATTCGCATAATATTCTTAGCAATGCTGTCACTGTTATTTTTAGATTAAATTCTTAATGGCCATGATTCGCATGATTCTATTCAAAACATGTATTCTTCAATAATTTAGATATTGACATAAATCAAAAATGAACTGTTGCGAAAAGTTGAGGCATATAATTCTCATACGAAGACAGAATATTGAGTAATCCAATGTTTGCACAATGTGTTCAGAAATTTAGGGCAAAATGCACCTTTTAGTTACACCCTGTATAACAACAAACACTTTGAATTTTTTACAAGGTCGGCAGCTTACAATGATGACAATGACATTACCTAAAACTTGACGAAAAAAGTAAAGAAATTGATGCAAAGGTTAAAAAGTTATTTCAAATTTAATTTGAACACAAAATTTTGTTTGTCCGGTTAAATTTGCCTGGCAGTGTACTAATAAAAATTAAACAATAGTAATATACCAGAACTTTAGGAACAGACCTTAGACAACATGCCATTACAACGGAGACATAATTTATGTTTTCTTCATGACGGGGCACCACCACACATTTTTAGAGGCGACATTCAGTATTTGAATGAACATTATTCAAATCGTTGGATCGGTCGAAATGCTTCTGATCCTCTAAATTGGCCAGCAAGATCTCCTGACCTCAATCCGATCGATTTCTGGTATTGGGGAGAACTTAAACGGATGATTTATGGGGCTGCTCCAACAACAACTGAAGCACAACTTCGCGAAAAAAAATTTAATACGGCGGTAATAATAAATGGACAACTTCGTTCCCTGTTCCCTATTTATAAGTCGATTTTTTTAATACGTTCAATAAACTTTCACACACCAGGTAAAGTTAGTGGTCCGTTTTTTTTAACTGTTTGCATTTTACGAGTACATTATCAAATAATCAAATAATACCTACGAGCCAAAAATAACAAACTCCATCTTTATTTACTCTGCGTGCCGTCGTAATTTTCGTCTGGCATTGCGGCGTTGTCAGATTTTATTTTACTTTATTTTCTCTAAAAATATGCCGTTTTGACGCCCTTGTTACATGAAACTTTTTGCCTCTTTTAACACCATCTATCGCCCATTTTAATAATGACTATCATATCGTTTACACCCTGTATAAAGTTATTCGCATTTTCTTCTGGTTCATTGCACATTTTATATTTCGAAAACAACACCTTCAATTTTCTGACACAGATAAGTAGTGCATAAGTATACATAATGCAGATACGTATTATTTGTTTCTCACAATTATTCAGAAAAATAGTGAAAATGGTCTCTTTGAAAAAGCCGACGAACCGACCTCTTTCTATTTGACAAAATCAAGTAATCTGAAAAAACAGGTGTTAGTTACTCTAAGAAAATCTTTAAAACGACTGTAAGGTCGTTCGCCTCAAAATCGTATTGTTCCCGTGTTACTGGATCAAAAATGAAGCGATTTTCAGGATCAATGGCATTTCAGATCGAAAAATAAAAATTGATATAAAAATGACTTAATTAAATCTGTCAAATATTGACAAGTTAGGAGTTTTTGAGTTCAGAATGTCATTCTCGATCGAAATAAGTAAAAATATGGAGGGTGTCCCATTTAAAAATTGAAAGAAGGAGTCGTTCCCGGAAGTACGTCAAAGCAACTGAATATGTCAAAAAATGTAAATACGCAACCCCCAAATTTCGTATTTCTATCTTATACTAAGAAAAATTATAGGGGTGATCCGCACTGGTTGTCTGTTTTACTTTAATACCGCCTATATTGTTTCAAAATAAACCTGGATACGTACTAAGAAATGGACTACAAATAAATATGCGTATATTTTTAGCAGTCGGAAATGATGCAAAAAACCCACCCACGATTCAACAATTCCAGAAAGCCATTCGCGAAAGCGTTACTCAACAAAAAATTGATATAAAAATGACAATAAAATTTTTCAAATATTGACAAGCGAGGAGTTTTTAAGTTCAGAATGTCATTCTTGATCGAAATAAGTAAAAATATGTAGGGTGTCCCGTTTAAAAATTGAAAGAAGGAGTCGTTCCCGGTCAAATCGGAAGTACGTCAAAGCAACTGAATATGTCAAAAAATGTAAATACGCAACCCCCAAATTTCGTACCTTATAATAAAAAAATTATAGAGGTGATCCGCCATGGTTGTTTGTTTTACTTTAAGACCGCCTATATTGTTTCAAAATAAACCTGCATACGTACTAAGAAATGGACTACAAATAAATATGCGTATATTTTTAGCAGTCGGAAATGATGCAGAAAACCCACCCATGATTCAACAATTCCAGAAAGCCATTCGCGAAAGCGTTACTCACCAAGCGTCGTGCCTGATTTTTGGCTGATATGGCCCAACACCTGGAAACGAGGTGATTTACTCAGCGAACGGTTTACTAAATTATTCTGGGATATGTATCCGAAGACTATTTATATCTTGACTTCGCTCAGCGACTTAATTAAGGGATATACAATGTAAATGTGCATGTTTGTTATTTTATCTGTTTCAACAGCTCCGCCGCTGTTTAAAATAAACAACATTATTAATGTGACGTTGAAAGCTACAGGGAAAACAGTAAATTGATAAGATGTTCGATCTTCACTATCGGCTTGACCAATTGTGCTGACGAAACCTACAGTAAAGTCGAAACATACATGTCCACAAAAATCCATTAATAACAGGTGATCTTTTAAGAGGTATATGATTTGATTTTCAAAAAAAAAAAAACACCAAAAATTTGAAAAAACAATTAAATCTTTATTTGAGTCGATAGACCGGTCGATATAATTTAATGTTTAAAGATTATTTCATGTAAATGTTGGCCGCGGCTCCGCTTTAGATGGCCCATGCGCAAGGTCCAATTTTGGCACACTCTCTCCAACATATCGGCCGGTATCTCACGAATAAATGCTTCAATATTGACTTACAGTGCGTCAATCGTTGCTGGTTTATCCCTGTTGACATTAGCCTTAACATGGCCCCACAAAAAATAGTTCAACGGCGTTAAATCACACGATCTAGGCGGCCAATTGACGGGCCCCATACGTGAGATAAACTGTTCACCGAACTCGGCTCTCAATAGGGCCATTGTTTCGTATGCGGTGTGGCATGTGGCACAGTCTTGTTGAAACCACATGTCAGCCAAGTCCAGGTCTTCTATTTTGGGCAAAAAAAAGTTTGTTATCATCGCACGGTAGCGCTCGCCATTCACAGTTACGTTCCGGCCATTGTCGACTTTGAAGAAGTACGGCCCGATGATGCCACCGGCCCATAATCCACACCAAACAGTGATTTTTTCGGGATGCATTGGTAGCTCTTGCAATGCTTCTGGCTGGTCTTCACTCCAGATGCGGCAATTTTGCTTGTTAACATACCCATTCAACCAGAAATGAGCTTCGTCGCTGAACACAATTTTTCGATAAAAATGTGTATCTTCCTCCAACTTTGCCAGCGCCCATTCACCAAATTGGAAACGTTGTGGGAGGTCGTGTGGCTTCAATTCTTGCACTAGCTGTATCTTGTAAGGTTTTACACCCAAATCCTGTCGCAAAATTTCCCACGTAGTGGAGTAACAGAGGCCCAATTGCTGCGAACGGCGGCATTCCACGGTCATCACTAACACTGGCGGATACAGCCGCAATATTTTCTTCAGTCCTCACTCTACGTCTGCGTGTTGGTGATTTAATATCCAATAATATAAACTGGGTTCGAAATTTAGTCACAATCTTCCGAATAGCTCCCTCAGTAGGCCGACCAAATTGCCCATAAATTTGAAGCAGTGCTCGATGCAATCTCTTAACCGAGCATGAATTTTGATAGTAAAATTCAATAATTTGCAAGCGTTGTTCGTTCGTAAGTCGATTCATGGTTAAATTATAGTCCAAACTGAGCAAGTTTGACAATGACACAAGACACGATTCATGCGTCATCTGTCAAGAACAGTGTTGCCAAAAAGATACTAGCAAAAAATCACCCATTATTATCGACTACGAGGCTTGTTCAATTGAAAACAAAAAAAAATGTATTGGTAAATATACAGGGTGTTAACAAAGTATGTAGACAAACTTTAACCGTCGAATCCTTGGTCAATTTGAAGACTAAATGTTCATATGAACGCCTTTCTTTTCGAGCTAGAGCACTATCATTAAAGAAGTACGAGTATTGTTCCAAATATTTCTATGAATAATTAAACGTTTCTATTGAACAGTTGGTATAACTGTGATAAGTGTTGCATGTTTTACAAGTTGCTGAGGCTCAATATGAACGGGAATGAAAATAGTATTATCCTGTATTTTTGGAAAAAAAATATTTATGTAAGCATACACAATATTTTAGACACCCTTCTGCATGTGAGTCACCCTGTAAAAGTATCGCTTGACACTTGGAATGCTAAGAAAGGCACTGCCGGCATACACATTTCAACAACCACTTACGACCCTGCGTATTCGTGAAACTAAGGGCACGCTGAGGCACAGGCTCTCTTAGATCATTCTAATATTGTTCTAACAGTTAAAAGGTGGAAGTGTCTGTGTGTTGTGATTTTGTGAATAGCGTCCATGTCAAGTTCAGGTCAAGGTTCGATCAATCAAACGGTGAGGGTTTTCACTGAGTATCTTTTATTGTTTTGCTGTACTGCATGTCATGTATATTTTTTAACCATGGTACCCTTATAATCATGATAATAATTGTAATAAGTCAAAGTTAGTCAGATGAGATATGTCTATCGACAGTTAAGATAAAGTTAAATATAACTTAGAGTCAAACGTCTACAGAGGTGTGACGCCTCCAGATCCTCGGGGCTGTTATGAGACCTACAGAGCCGGGTTGCCATCGGGGGGAGTTACTGCTCGGTTTCTTCTGTCAAAGGAAATGTCGGAGCCTATTGGGCATTGACACAACGGCCATTGGCCGGCGTGGTATCCTGGGTCTGTGTGACCGCCTAGGTTCTTATCGAGGCATTCGCAGGAGTCTGGAAGTATCTCATGGCAAGATGTGTATAGGGATTGTTACTTAAAGTTGTCACGCTGCTCGGTTATCTCTCAATGAGAGGTAACGTTGGAGCTCTTGGGCATTGACACGGCAACGTGATATCCTGGTTTCTGGGCTGCTTTTCGTAACAATCAACTACTTGGCAAATCTGTCTAAGCACCAGATTATTCAGGTATTATCTATATCGGGCATGACTTCCATGCGGTAGGATGCTACCGTTCCCCCATGCAATGTATTGTATTTTATAATAATATAATTGAGAAATATCGTGGCCATTATTATATTTTTTTGTGATCAGTATTGAGACAGCTAACTAACATAATGAATAGATGAGTTGTGCATGTCAGGAGTCGGTAGAATATGGAAGGTACTCAAAAGGTTATTCCCAAAAATAGGCTTGGCCCCGATAACGCAGTTCTCTCGCCAAGGAAGAACAACTCCCCTGTCGTTAACGTCACCAAGTAAGTGGCTTTAAAATTATCCTGACATTGAAGCCCTTGTTCAGTTGTGTATGTACTACTCTCGTAATAAAAGTGGGAAGGTACATGGTAGTACTTCGAGCACTTGTAAGGTGGAATTGTTGTTTTACGCTTATCGTTATATTTCTATTACCATCTCTTCATATCATCTCTTACATTTAGAAGGTCAATAGTTTTGAACAGTAACATTCGAATAGAACGACAGCAATAGAAAATATCGAATAGTTTTTTTTTTAAATAAATGTTCTAAGTGACCATCTTCGACTTCAATACAGGCGTCTAGTCTGTTATATATTGACTGGCGAACTCACCTCACAATATCCGGAGTACCTACTTTGTATAGTCAGACATGACTCGACCATTACTCTTAAGTCCTCCATGCTTTGAACCCGAGTTTTGTATACTAATGAGTTCAAATGTCCTCATAAAAACAAATCGATAGGATTTATGTCAAGCGATCCAGGCGGCCATGGCTGTGGTCCGCCTCTTCCAATCCATAGATTTGAATGATTATTATCTAGGTATTCTCGCGCAACGATACTGACGTGTGGCGGACCACCGTCATGCCTGTTCTACATGCGACGTCGTACTCTAAGAGGAATTTCGTCCTTTAACCTAGGTAGGTCAAATTCCAAAAATTGAGAAAAAAAATCATATCATCCATGGAAACAAAATACTAACAGTGCGCTAGTTCCATATTGCCACTAAGAGTACAGATTTGATGTAAAAGCTAACAACAATCAGTATAAATCAGCTTCAAGCGTAATAGAGGAAAACAACTATAATAACAACATAACCAAGCAACTATCACTACTCAAGACCTAATCTACAAAAACTGCACGGAGATATCTCCACCATGTTGACTACACAGCCGTAGTCGTAGTTTAAAAGCCCGTTGCACATCTCTCAGCCTGAGTTTGTTCCCTTATGTTCAGAAAAGCGTCCTTAATCCTTTCCATATTGCCGGGGTAGGTGGCGGATATCTATAAACCTTTTGCTTAACGTAGCCCCATAGAAAGAAGTCCATCGGTGTCATATCTGGTGGTCTAGGAGGCCAAGATCACGACCGATCCAACGATTGTTACTCCAGGTGTCCAAATAGTTACGCACACGATTACGATAATGCGCAGGTGCGCCGTCATGTTGGAATTACTTATGCATCCGAGTTTGCAGGTTGACATCCTCCAAAAGCAAAGGCAAATTGCTCGATCAAAAAATTCAAGTTTTCTGTACATGTTAATCTGTTGTCGAAAAATATAAGCTCGATAACTTGTCTGCCAATAGCCCCTCCCCAAACATTCAAGCTCCACCTATAGTCTTTTGGAAATCTATTTGCCCAATCCAGTAAGGGAAGGCATAATAGTGCATGTTATGCCTGCTGACAACACCTATACTATTAAAAGTTGCCTCATCACTAAAAAGAACATTATCCAGGAAGGTAGTGCCTTCGCTCACTTTATTTAGCATTATTCTACTAAACTCCATTGGGGCAGCTGCGAAATCTTGAGGACGAAGGCCTTGATGCAAGGACAGGCGATAAGGATGGTACCTAGGCTTGTGAATAATCCTTTGCACAGAAGTTTGATAAAGTCTGCCAACAAAAAAGAGGAACTATACAAAATAATGAAAGCATCGCCATGTGCAGATACCTCCCATAAATATAAAGAATATAAAAATATTTTTATCAATCTAGTTAGAGAAGCAAAACGCCAATACTATCTAAAAAAATTACGAGATGCCATATCTGATCCAAGAAAACTGTGGTCAGTTGTCGATCACTTAACTAACAAAGACGTTCAAGAAAAGCCAAATATTGATGAAATTAAGAATCGTGATGGAACAATATTAACAGATAAACGACAAATATCCGATGCATTCTTAAATTTTTTCACTAATGTTGGAGAAAATTTAGCATCCAGTATTAAAAAAATGGTTTCGAACGAAAAGTTCACAAAAACCCAACTTCCCAATTCATTCTTTTTAGAAAGCGTTAGTCCGATTGAAGTACAAGAAGCTGTCCTATCACTTAAAACCAAAAAAAGTCCTGGTGTAGATGGTATCAAAGCTGACCATTTAAAAATAATAGCCTACGACTTAGCCGAACCACTTTCTTACGTCGTTAATTGGTGTTTCCAATCTGGCATTTGTCCTGATGCATTTAAAACAACTGTTATTACTCCTGTTTATAAAAGCGGTGACAGAATGGAAATATCAAATTATAGACCCATATCAGTACTATCGAATATAGCCAAAATTTTCGAAAAATTACTACAAAAAAGGATATTACAATTTTTGGACAAAAACAAAATTATATGGATTTAGAAAAGGAAAATCTACTACAGATGCAATTTTGGCTGCAATGGATGAAATTAACTCTAATGTCAACAAAAAGATACCTACTATTGGTATCTTTGTTGATCTAAAAAATGCCTTTGATACGGTTAACCATGTCGAGCCTCTGAAAGTTATGGAAAGATTGGGATTTAGGGGAGCATCACAAATCCTTTTAAAAAATTACCTTTCAAGTCGAGCACACACTGTCAAAATCACTAACACTTACAGTAAAAAATGTACATCAAGTGTGGTATGCCTCAAGGAACAGTACTGGGCCCACTATTATTTAGTCTCTACTTAAATGACTTATTCAAAATTAACAGTTCTGGAAAGATTATATGTTTTGCAGATGACACCCTCGTATTATATAAAGCTGATGACTGGAGCACACTGAAGGAAATAGCTGAAAAGGATTTTATAAGGATCATTGACTGGTTTGATACCAAAACTTTAACAGTTAACTTCAAAAAAACAAAATTTATTGCATTTACATCCTATTCAAAATTTTTACCTACCTTCGAACAAATTTCCGTTAATTATCATGGCCAAAAGAACAAAATCGATAGTGTTAACACTTTGAAATATCTTGGAATATTTATAGACTCACATCTAAGATGGGATAACCATATTAAATATGTTATCAAAAAAATTAGAAATGTTGCCTATAAACTCAAATGCTTGAAACCCATATAATATACGGCATCACAGCCTGGGGTGCCGCCTGCAAGACATATATTTCTGACCTGAATATAGCACAAAAAACTGTTTTGGAAGCCATTTTCCAATAAGCCAAGATTATATCCAACGAACAACTTATATCAAGAAACAGGGATACTTGATACAAGACAACTTTATTTCTTACATGCCACCACCTTATACCATAAGTATTGTAATAAAACGAAAAAATCCTATAAACACACGATTTCGAATAGGCTCATCTAATATCCAAAGACCACACAACACATTATTCAAAAAATCATTTAAATTCTTAGCAGCTAAATTATATAATGTAGTACCAAACGAAATAAAGATACTTAATTTTGAAAAAAAATTAGAAGAAAATGGGTTAGTAATGTGCAGCGAATGACTATACATAATTATATAGAAAACTAAAACTACAAAATTCCAATTACATTAATACCTTTTAGATTTAACAATAATTGTTATACACATATATGATTGATTGTTAGTTATTAAGATATAAACCACACACAGGCGATGCCTTCTGTGGTTTTTTCATATTTATTGCCCATTTTTGTATTTTGGCGAATAAATATTATTATTATTATTATTATTATTATTATATATCAGTTTCTGCTCCAATTTGCCGTGCATCTAAATGGGGATTTTCCTGCAACTTTAATAGAACCTCCAACTAATTTGCCTCACTGGTGACACTTGGATTACTTATACATTTTTTACTATATTCCACTGCTCCACTTGATTCAAAACGTTCTGGTGGTGTGGGAAATGTTTCCGGCCTTGGATATCGCATATTAGGGTACCGTTGCTTATAAATGCGAGATGAAACACGGTTTTATTAAAATGCTCACAAAGCTAATTTTGACAGTTTGTAACTAAACAACAATTTATTTGCTTCCAAGGATGATGCGATATTTTAGGGAATTAAGCCGTTCCATAAAAGACGTGCTAACAACTGAAAAAATAGCCGTAAAAACCCTTATGTGTCAAGTATAAAAAAAAGCTTATGAAAAATTGAATCCAAACTTGCACAAATATACAGGGTGTTGCCAATATCTAAGAAATGTGCCCTCGAATGTCATGTATAACGCCCCATGAATAGATTTTCCCAAAATGTATTTGTTTATTATTCCGCCCACGCATGGATGGGCCACCCTGTATATATAAACTATAATTTTCATCTGTCCGAGGTCGGTTAAATTAAGGCAAGAATATGGATTTCAATTCCTCGTTTGAAAATTTAAAGACGTTTCAGTACTATCCAGGAAAATGAATGCTTCGTTCGTTTTTGAACTTATAAATGCTGTATCGCTCACAAAAAAATTATTGTTTTATGGTAATTGTACAATAATTCTTTAAGGTGCCATCTGAGTGTGCAGTATGTTCTAGTGAGCGATAATATCAGGTGTGTGGTAGACGGTCTCTGACTGTCGAACGCGGAGGTACCACCCGGCGGATCTCGTAGGCGATATCAGCTATTTTCAACTAACCCAAGTTTGTTAAAATCGACTCAGACGTTTCCAAGATACAGAGTGTTTTCTACGGAAACCTCTGAATACCCCCACCGCTTTTTTTTAGATTTACAGCAAAAAATGTCAAACAAAAAAGATTCACATTATCCTCTACTTTAAAGATCAGTTATTTTTTATTTGTTAACATGACGGAATTCACTGAAACATCCCTTTTTTAGATTCAAGATTGCAGTTACACCCCTAGCGGCCATTCCAAAAACTTACATATTATCATATATAAAACATTTTCCAGGTGTTTTCTTGGCCAGTAAGGATAACTTTTAAACCTTTACGATTTCCAGATACAGTACCTCGCATTCTTAGTTGGCCACCCTGTACAATTGTATGGGACAGTTTGACTGACTTGATCCGTTCAATTTCTGTGCTGTACATGCTTGTTAGGAGGTTTTTTCTCAGAAGTTCCAACTTGAGCTGAACATAATCCTTTATAAGCGGTGTTGTGCCAGGTCAACCTTCTTAACACCATTTGATCTTCTCTGAAACCGCCCAGTATTGCAAAGGAAATGTATCTAAAAATGTGTGTATCTCTACAACAACAATTAGGTTGCGATTTTGTACGGCTGTTGATCCTAGAGCGAAACACATACATACTTGCCTTGGCTCCTTGCCACGAATCGGGAGCATTATTCTAAAACAGTACACAACAAGGAAAAAATAAAAAATCGCGCAGCGCTTATCGAAGTTCCCTGTTAATGGGCCGTTCTAATCCCGCATAAACGCTATTCGTTCGAGCTTTAGCTCAGTACCTGCACTTCTTTACGAGTAAAAAGCGGTACAAACGGGCGGTTAAGTATCGCTGATGTCTTTCTCATATCATTGTTGATGGGAAACAGATACGTACTGGGCGTTTCTCGAAATAGACTAGAAGAAGAGCGTTGTTTTCAACAACAACTCAACAACGACCAAGAATCCAACACTACTGAACTAGTAGTATAATAATAAACGTAAAATAAAGCATAATACCTGACTTTCACAAAATAATCTTAAGTTAGCATGTTTTATAAGTCACAGAAAATTTTTGAATTGTCTTGTAAAGCCCATTGGAACCAAAATAATTGGTTGTGAACGGGCAAATTTTTTTTATATAATTTTGATAATAAATTTTGCTTAGAGCAGGATTTTATACAACTGACTACCGAAATATGGAGGGTGAGGAGGAGTAAAAACTAGCGTAGTACGATTTCTAGTAAATAATTTCTATTAGATTTCATGTCTCTTGTCTACCAATTAAAAAAATATATTTTTTAAATAAAGATTTTATCAAAGACGATGAGTTTATTCTATCAACATACATACGGTACACGTATGGCAAACAGTTATAAATTTTACATGATAAGTAGGTGTGGCATCGCAAGCTTACATTTCTTTGAAAAGCTTGTATTTTAAAGATTGCATTTTCTTTGTATCTAGTACTATAAGCTTGGCTAGTTTTATTGAAGTTGTTTTTGTGTTTGTATATGAATTAAATTAATTCACGCAGAAACAGTTGCCTCAGGTCAAACACTCCAGTCTCTGAAAATAATTTATCAGAAGGATCAGTAATTTTTTTGCCAGGTACAATTTTCAACATTCTTTTTGCAGTATATCCAGAGGCTGCAAATGACAATATGCGGTACCTTCCCAACTCAAAATAGCGTATCGTAGACGTAGTTTATGAGATGTTTTAAGTATTTAAAGCGATATAACAGTTGCCGTAAGGTGTTTGTAATGTTAGCTATATGAACATCCCATTTCAAGTGGCCATCAATGGTGACACCTAAGTATTTATAGGTTTTCACAGATGTTAAAGATATACTTTGATTTATTAAAAGTTGTTCATACTGAGGTAGGCAACGTACTGTATTAGAAAAAGGCATAAAGAATGTTTCCGCTTAGCTCACGGTTAAAAGTTTATGAGCAAAATAATCAAAAATATACGTAGTTCCTAGATCCCGCTCTGCTTTAATTTTTACATTTTCCCAAGTGTTGTCATCATACAGGACTGCCATATCATCTGCAAAGCTAAACACTTGACGAACTGACGGAGAAGTTAGAATGCTGTTTATGTAAATTGTAAACAAGATTGGACCCAACACAGTACCCTGAGGTAAACCGTAATCAACTGTCTTTTCATTACTGAATGCGTCACTAATCATCACAAGTTGTTTTCGATTTGAGAGATAGCTTGTAAACAACTGTAAAGGTCCGCCTCGTACTCCTGCATCCTCCAAGGTCTCCAACATCTGCTGGTGATTCACAGTGTCGAAGGCCTTGGCAAGATCCAAGAATACCCACAGCACCGGTGTACTCAATTCTAATCTTTTTCTAATCTCTTCTTAGCAATTGCGTCTTTAGTTGATATTCCCTCTCGAAAACCGAATTGCCTATTTGAAAGATATTTGCATTTGTCCAAAAATTTAACTTGCCTATTTTACAATGTTTTCTCAAATATTTTAGATATTGGTCTATACTCATTTGTACTTTTTACATCACCTTGTTTTATGGACAGGTGTAACTAAAGCAACTTTGAACTTTGAACCCTTCTAGGACATCACTAGAAATATAAATCCGGTTGATTAAGTGACATAGCGGCATTGAAATAATGTCAGCTGTATATTTAAATATTTCGGACTTCAAGTTGTCAAAACGGGGCGATTTTTCATTTTTAATGTGTTAATGATTGAGCTTACTTCAGTTACATCTACCGCCTCTAAGAAAAATGTACTTTGATTTATTTTCCTTTGCGGTCTATTTGCCAATATTTACAAAGAAATCGTTAAGCTTATTGTTATTGGCGAATCACAAAATTTATTTTCATCAACTATATCCTTAACGGCACATTTACAGAGTTTATTAACTACGTTCCACAAGTTCTTAGGAGTATCTTTGTTTTTATTTATTTGTTTCTTGTAAAAATTGTATTTAGCATTTCGTATGAGTTTTTCTAATTTTTTCTTATCTTCAAGATATCTTATCCTCACCTGCTCATTTTCTGGCTGCATCAAGTACTCAGAATATAGACGATTTTTTTCATTAACAGAATTTACAATACCTGATGTGATCCAAGGCTTTCGCTTGATCTCGCGCCTATTCAATTTTTTTGTGTTTGTATTTTTATCAGTTAAAGATCTTAATATGTCACTTAGTTGGCTAGCCAAAATGTTAGCATTATTTTCAGAATAATAATTCGTCTAATTATATTTATCTAGGTCTTCTCTTAGGCCATTATAATTGATCTATTGAATTACTCTAACAGAAGTATTCGCATGATGTTCTAGCTTATCTATTGGTATCCCTAGGATTGTGGCTTTATGATCAGTTATGTGATTTTCCAAAACCATGGAGATACAATTTCTCTCAAAATTCGTCACATTATATTTTAAAAAAATATGGTCAATACAATTGGTAACATTATCGTGCATTCTCGTATTTTTATTTATCATAGATATGAAGTCGTGTTCACTCAAGGTATACTAAGTGACATATAAATCCGAACACCCAGTTTAAATGGTTTTATTTTAATAAAAGTTGGTGAATGTATTTATCTGACTGTAAAAAACAAGTGAACAAATTTTCAGCCTTATCAGTTGGACATTCCGGTTTTTATACTGCTTTTTTTAATTCACTAACGCTCTAAAAATGAATATTTCAGTCGCAGTAAAGAATCAACGTTGGCGGATTTTGGTTCTTGACATCCTTTACGATCGGTTACGATGCCTAGAGTACGGAGACCTGTACGATTTCGTCAACTTAGTGAGTTTGATAGGAGCCATATAGTGGGACTTCGGGAAGCTGGACTTTCTTTTCGGGCAATTGCAGTTAGAGTGCAAAGAAGTGTAGACACTGTGGTTAGGTGTTGTAAGGCATGGCTTCGAGAAGGCCGTACGCAAAGAGCAAGGGGCACTGGACGCCGCCGCCGTAGAACAACAGACCGTGAAGATCGCCGCCTAAGATTATTGGCCTTAAAGGACCGTTCCTCCACTACCACGTCCATTGCAAATAAATGGTTTGCAGAACACGGAAGACCTATTGGCATGCGAAGTGTTTACCGACGAATGAGAAGTTTTGGCTTGTTTTTATACCGGCCACACTGGGTCCTCCCTTTAACTCGAGAACACCGACGTAATCGCCTTGAGTGGTGCAGACAACGGTCACTCTGGGATCAAGAATGGAACAGTATTGTCTTTAGTGACGAGTCTCGATTTTGTTTAGGCATGCACGATGGTCGTGCCAGGGTTAGAAGGCGACGTGGTGAAAGGAGGAATCCACAGTTTTTTGTTGAAAGACATGTTCATCACACTGTTGAGTTATGGTTTGGGGTGCTATAACTTATGGTTCCAGGTCACCTTTAATCTTCATCAGAGGTAACATGAACGCGCAGCGTTATATCCACGAAGTTCTAGAACTCCATCTTTTACCCAATCTTGACACCCTGGCAGATCCAACTTTCCAACAAGATAATGCCCGACCACATGTTGCAAGAGTCACAATAGACTTCTTTCAAACATAATGATGTCACATTGTTACCATAGCTACCAAGATCTCCCGACTTATCCCCAATTGAGCACGTGTGGGATATGATGGGTAGGAGATTGCTCAATTTGCAACGTCCTCCTCAGACTCTAGAAGCAGTTCGAGAGGAGTTGGTGGTTGCCTGGAATGAGATGCCACAGGAGGACATTGACCACCTGATCAGAAGCAAAACTTCCTCACTGGCTAAAGGCAACCTATATACTAGTCCTGATGATTTTAAATCCAGACAACGTAGCTAAATGAGCAACATGGAACTTATCAATTGACACTGTATCAGTGGAGGGAATTACAGACAGACGGAAATGAGTGACATGGTGTTTCGTGTTGTACATGTCACATAACATCAAACAAGCATAATAGATCATTTTCGATTTTTTTGCAATTACAATGCTTCTACGTCAGTGGCGTGAACAGTTTGGGGGTTACAGTATTTCTGATAACAAATCTTCAGAATATAAATCTTTCGACTCAAGTTTTAAATTTCTGCGAATTAGGAACAGTTTTCTAGAAAAAGACCGCTCCAGCCGCTGCATCAAATTGATCATACAGGGTGGCCCAACGTATACTCATCCGAGGAACAACTATTAAATAACAGAATTGCCTTGTTGATTAAACGTTGAGACATCATTCGCATAACACCTTCTATCAAAATCGTCTTCTTTAAGCTTATGGACAAGTTTCATCTTGTACTTGTGAAATTTATTGTCCTTCAACATTCTTTGAACTGTTAAACGCATAAGTCCTGAATAAATAGCCAGTCCATAAGTGTTTTGGGTGTTGTCAAGTGCTACGTGTCCTAAAACTGCAACTCATGCGGCTTCATTTCTAACTGGTCGATTTTCTGGATGGCGATCTAGATCTAGATCCAGTTTCTTCAAATTTTCTCATCAACCTAGCTACATGCTTATCGTTAATATTTTTTTCTGGATGTAACGCATCAAACAACCGAGCATTAACTGTTGCTTGTATTCCCCAAAATATACCATGAAAGTCACAAATGGGGGTGCGACCTTTTCGTTGGGCCACCCTGTTTAGGGTCTAATTTGGAGGTCCTTTCATTCCATATAATATTCTTGTAATCTGTACGCATTCTTCCTACAATTCTAGATATTCTGTTTTGAAATAGAATTGACAAAAGAGCCTACTTCGTGGTTTTTCTAACCCTCCGACAAGCTAAATTCAATAAGCAACTTTTGTTTTTGTTTTGCTCTTGGATCTTTCCATATCTATGATACATATTATGGAAGGGTCCCTCGTACGAGTATGGATTTGAAACAATCCAATGCATTTCTGTAATAACATCGCGAACCAAGAGCGGATATCATTGACTGGCGTCAATAAATAGTTTCAACCGATTTACGTACCGAAAATAATTGCAATAAATTAATGCTATCAGTCGTTTTAGCAGCGGTCTCTCATCCTTTTGATCGCTGCCAAAAATATAAAGTGGAGTCAAAGACCAAAGAGGCGCATAGCTTTTACATAACTGAGATACGCGGACGTATATACGGCGAGTCTGTCGAGTTGCATCGTTTTGTGTGGGATTTATAAGAATTGGATTCTAAAAGTTCTCATAGTAGAGCTCTAGCGTACTCATTCATGAGAATCTATTGGATTTCAGTCACATTTAAGATGTGTCGATATGAATCTTATGTATGCAACATATGTTTTTCATAACATAGGGGTAAGTCGCTAGTCTCATATAAAGCACACAAAAATAATATAACAAGTTCCTATAACAAATCTCCCTCCCATAGATACTGGACACTTAGAAGAGTACCACGTCAAAACGATTTTACTTCAGCGTCAAAGTCGATACGACGATACGATCTTAGAAAAACGTTATTGGAACATTTGTTATGTCGATCTTAGTTTTTCAAAATGTTTTGAAATCCTTTCTTGTTCTGACAGTATCAGCAGTATCGGCCTGACCGGCCAACTTTACCGGTCGCCTATACATGGTGTTTCAGAAGGTGTAAGTATAAGATGCGAAGTCGCTTAAATAGGAGCAAGGTTGCGTATTTAGGTAATCAACACAATGAAAGTACTTTCGGAGAGAGGCAGAGAACACCGAATTGTCTCAAAATCGTTATGATTTTTTCCTGGCTTTATTTGTAGCGGGATTTCAAAATAAACTGCACATTGGAACTTTTTCTCCTCTACAAAAAGGCAGAATCAGAATTTCAATATGACGTTTCGTCCCTTGTCCTCCAGCAACAACTTCATTTTTTCATATGGACGCCATACTGGCTTTTGCAGAAATAAATAGAGTTTTTTATTCTGATTCCAAAAATGTCATATACTGGCATTGCTAAACCTTATTTTAAGAAATAGCGTTTCGCGTACCATATTTATCTGCCTGCGCGGCTACTTCGTATAAAAAAAATCTCAAAATCACTTTTACTGACTTCATTCTAGATTTCAAAATTAATTGCATGCTGGAATTGTTCCTTATTATCCTTGTAGATGGCGTAGTCATATTTTCAATTGGACATTTCTTGTTTTGACTTCCATCACCAACTTAATCTTTCCATATGGACGCTTGATTCAAATTTATTTTTATTTTGACATACAGTGTGTCCCAGATTCGCTTCGCAGCGGAGCTTGCTCCAGTTCTTTCGCCTCTCTTCCAGATATCTTATGAATCCGGCACCTTCCCAGAAAACTGGAAATTTGCTCATGTACAGCCCATCCCAAAAAAAGGATCTAAAACCGACCCTTACAACTACAGGCCTATAGCTCTGCTTTCTGTTATAAGTAAGTGATGGAGAGGTGCATAAATCGCGAGCTTCTGGACTACCTCGAACGTCACAGCTTGATAAGCGACAGGCAGTACGGTTTCCGGCACCAACGATCCACAGGGGACCTCCTAGCTTACGTCACGCAACTGTGGAGTAAACTCATCCAGTCTCATGGTGAGGCTCATGTCGTTGCTCTTGACATCACGAAAGCGTTCGATCAGCTGTGGCACGCTGCCCTCTTAAACAAACTTCCATCCTACGGCCTCCCAGAAAAGCTTTGCAGATGGGTGTTGACTTTATCTCTGGCCGCAAGATATCCGTCGTAATTGACGGATTCTCCTCTTCATCCCACAACGTCAACGCGGGTGTTCCCCAGGGATCGGTCTTGGCTCCAACACTGTTTCTCTTACATATCAACGAAATAGACTAGAAGAAGAGCGTTGTTTTCAACAACAACTCAACAACGACCAAGAATCCAACACTACTGAACTAGTAGTATAATAATAAACGTAAAATAAAGCATAATACCTGACTTTCACAAAATAATCTTAAGTTAGCATGTTTTATAAGTCACAGAAAATTTTTGAATTGTCTTGTAAAGCCCATTGGAACCAAAATAATTGGTTGTGAACGGGCAAATTTTTTTTATATAATTTTGATAATAAATTTTGCTTAGAGCAGGATTTTATACAACTGACTACCGAAATATGGAGGGTGAGGAGGAGTAAAAACTAGCGTAGTACGATTTCTAGTAAATAATTTCTATTAGATTTCATGTCTCTTGTCTACCAATTAAAAAATATATTTTTTAAATAAAGATTTTATCAAAGACGATGAGTTTATTCTATCAACATACATACGGTACACGTATGGCAAACAGTTATAAATTTTACATGATAAGTAGGTGTGGCATCGCAAGCTTACATTTCTTTGAAAAGCTTGTATTTTAAAGATTGCATTTTCTTTGTATCTAGTACTATAAGCTTGGCTAGTTTTATTGAAGTTGTTTTTGTGTTTGTATATGAATTAAATTAATTCACGCAGAAACAGTTGCCTCAGGTCAAACACTCCAGTCTCTGAAAATAATTTATCAGAAGGATCAGTAATTTTTTTGCCAGGTACAATTTTCAACATTCTTTTTTGCAGTATATCCAGAGGCTGCAAATGACAATATGCGGTACCTTCCCAACTCAAAATAGCGTATCGTAGACGTAGTTTATGAGATGTTTTAAGTATTTAAAGCGATATAACAGTTGCCGTAAGGTGTTTGTAATGTTAGCTATATGAACATCCCATTTCAAGTGGCCATCAATGGTGACACCTAAGTATTTATAGGTTTTCACAGATGTTAAAGATATACTTTGATTTATTAAAAGTTGTTCATACTGAGGTAGGCAACGTACTGTATTAGAAAAAGGCATAAAGAATGTTTCCGCTTAGCTCACGGTTAAAAGTTTATGAGCAAAATAATCAAAAATATACGTAGTTCCTAGATCCCGCTCTGCTTTAATTTTTACATTTTCCCAAGTGTTGTCATCATACAGGACTGCCATATCATCTGCAAAGCTAAACACTTGACGAACTGACGGAGAAGTTAGAATGCTGTTTATGTAAATTGTAAACAAGATTGGACCCAACACAGTACCCTGAGGTAAACCGTAATCAACTGTCTTTTCATTACTGAATGCGTCACTAATCATCACAAGTTGTTTTCGATTTGAGAGATAGCTTGTAAACAACTGTAAAGGTCCGCCTCGTACTCCTGCATCCTCCAAGGTCTCCAACATCTGCTGGTGATTCACAGTGTCGAAGGCCTTGGCAAGATCCAAGAATACCCACAGCACCGGTGTACTCAATTCTAATCTTTTTCTAATCTCTTCTTAGCAATTGCGTCTTTAGTTGATATTCCCTCTCGAAAACCGAATTGCCTATTTGAAAGATATTTGCATTTGTCCAAAAATTTAACTTGCCTATTTTACAATGTTTTCTCAAATATTTTAGATATTGGTCTATACTCATTTGTACTTTTTACATCACCTTGTTTTATGGACAGGTGTAACTAAAGCAACTTTGAACTTTGAACCCTTCTAGGACATCACTAGAAATATAAATCCGGTTGATTAAGTGACATAGCGGCATTGAAATAATGTCAGCTGTATATTTAAATATTTCGGACTTCAAGTTGTCAAAACGGGGCGATTTTTCATTTTTAATGTGTTAATGATTGAGCTTACTTCAGTTACATCTACCGCCTCTAAGAAAAATGTACTTTGATTTATTTCCTTTGCGGTCTATTTGCCAATATTTACAAAGAAATCGTTAAGCTTATTGTTATTGGCGAATCACAAAATTTATTTTCATCAACTATATCCTTAACGGCACATTTACAGAGTTTATTAACTACGTTCCACAAGTTCTTAGGAGTATCTTTGTTTTTATTTATTTGTTTCTTGTAAAAATTGTATTTAGCATTTCGTATGAGTTTTTCTAATTTTTTCTTATCTTCAAGATATCTTATCCTCACCTGCTCATTTTCTGGCTGCATCAAGTACTCAGAATATAGACGATTTTTTTCATTAACAGAATTTACAATACCTGATGTGATCCAAGGCTTTCGCTTGATCTCGCGCCTATTCAATTTTTTTGTGTTTGTATTTTTATCAGTTAAAGATCTTAATATGTCACTTAGTTGGCTAGCCAAAATGTTAGCATTATTTTCAGAATAATAATTCGTCTAATTATATTTATCTAGGTCTTCTCTTAGGCCATTATAATTGATCTATTGAATTACTCTAACAGAAGTATTCGCATGATGTTCTAGCTTATCTATTGGTATCCCTAGGATTGTGGCTTTATGATCAGTTATGTGATTTTCCAAAACCATGGAGATACAATTTCTCTCAAAATTCGTCACATTATATTTTAAAAAAATATGGTCAATACAATTGGTAACATTATCGTGCATTCTCGTATTTTTATTTATCATAGATATGAAGTCGTGTTCACTCAAGGTATACTAAGTGACATATAAATCCGAACACCCAGTTTAAATGGTTTTATTTTAATAAAAGTTGGTGAATGTATTTATCTGACTGTAAAAAACAAGTGAACAAATTTTCAGCCTTATCAGTTGGACATTCCGGTTTTTATACTGCTTTTTTTAATTCACTAACGCTCTAAAAATGAATATTTCAGTCGCAGTAAAGAATCAACGTTGGCGGATTTTGGTTCTTGACATCCTTTACGATCGGTTACGATGCCTAGAGTACGGAGACCTGTACGATTTCGTCAACTTAGTGAGTTTGATAGGAGCCATATAGTGGGACTTCGGGAAGCTGGACTTTCTTTTCGGGCAATTGCAGTTAGAGTGCAAAGAAGTGTAGACACTGTGGTTAGGTGTTGTAAGGCATGGCTTCGAGAAGGCCGTACGCAAAGAGCAAGGGGCACTGGACGCCGCCGCCGTAGAACAACAGACCGTGAAGATCGCCGCCTAAGATTATTGGCCTTAAAGGACCGTTCCTCCACTACCACGTCCATTGCAAATAAATGGTTTGCAGAACACGGAAGACCTATTGGCATGCGAAGTGTTTACCGACGAATGAGAAGTTTTGGCTTGTTTTTATACCGGCCACACTGGGTCCTCCCTTTAACTCGAGAACACCGACGTAATCGCCTTGAGTGGTGCAGACAACGGTCACTCTGGGATCAAGAATGGAACAGTATTGTCTTTAGTGACGAGTCTCGATTTTGTTTAGGCATGCACGATGGTCGTGCCAGGGTTAGAAGGCGACGTGGTGAAAGGAGGAATCCACAGTTTTTTGTTGAAAGACATGTTCATCACACTGTTGAGTTATGGTTTGGGGTGCTATAACTTATGGTTCCAGGTCACCTTTAATCTTCATCAGAGGTAACATGAACGCGCAGCGTTATATCCACGAAGTTCTAGAACTCCATCTTTTACCCAATCTTGACACCCTGGCAGATCCAACTTTCCAACAAGATAATGCCCGACCACATGTTGCAAGAGTCACAATAGACTTCTTTCAACATAATGATGTCACATTGTTACCATAGCTACCAAGATCTCCCGACTTATCCCCAATTGAGCACGTGTGGGATATGATGGGTAGGAGATTGCTCAATTTGCAACGTCCTCCTCAGACTCTAGAAGCAGTTCGAGAGGAGTTGGTGGTTGCCTGGAATGAGATGCCACAGGAGGACATTGACCACCTGATCAGAAGCAAAACTTCCTCACTGGCTAAAGGCAACCTATATACTAGTCCTGATGATTTTAAATCCAGACAACGTAGCTAAATGAGCAACATGGAACTTATCAATTGACACTGTATCAGTGGAGGGAATTACAGACAGACGGAAATGAGTGACATGGTGTTTCGTGTTGTACATGTCACATAACATCAAACAAGCATAATAGATCATTTTCGATTTTTTTGCAATTACAATGCTTCTACGTCAGTGGCGTGAACAGTTTGGGGGTTACAGTATTTCTGATAACAAATCTTCAGAATATAAATCTTTCGACTCAAGTTTTAAATTTCTGCGAATTAGGAACAGTTTTCTAGAAAAAGACCGCTCCAGCCGCTGCATCAAATTGATCATACAGGGTGGCCCAACGTATACTCATCCGAGGAACAACTATTAAATAACAGAATTGCCTTGTTGATTAAACGTTGAGACATCATTCGCATAACACCTTCTATCAAAATCGTCTTCTTTAAGCTTATGGACAAGTTTCATCTTGTACTTGTGAAATTTATTGTCCTTCAACATTCTTTGAACTGTTAAACGCATAAGTCCTGAATAAATAGCCAGTCCATAAGTGTTTTGGGTGTTGTCAAGTGCTACGTGTCCTAAAACTGCAACTCATGCGGCTTCATTTCTAACTGGTCGATTTTCTGGATGGCGATCTAGATCTAGATCCAGTTTCTTCAAATTTTCTCATCAACCTAGCTACATGCTTATCGTTAATATTTTTTTCTGGATGTAACGCATCAAACAACCGAGCATTAACTGTTGCTTGTATTCCCCAAAATATACCATGAAAGTCACAAATGGGGGTGCGACCTTTTCGTTGGGCCACCCTGTTTAGGGTCTAATTTGGAGGTCCTTTCATTCCATATAATATTCTTGTAATCTGTACGCATTCTTCCTACAATTCTAGATATTCTGTTTTGAAATAGAATTGACAAAAGAGCCTACTTCGTGGTTTTTCTAACCCTCCGACAAGCTAAATTCAATAAGCAACTTTTGTTTTTGTTTTGCTCTTGGATCTTTCCATATCTATGATACATATTATGGAAGGGTCCCTCGTACGAGTATGGATTTGAAACAATCCAATGCATTTCTGTAATAACATCGCGAACCAAGAGCGGATATCATTGACTGGCGTCAATAAATAGTTTCAACCGATTTACGTACCGAAAATAATTGCAATAAATTAATGCTATCAGTCGTTTTAGCAGCGGTCTCTCATCCTTTTGATCGCTGCCAAAAATATAAAGTGGAGTCAAAGACCAAAGAGGCGCATAGCTTTTACATAACTGAGATACGCGGACGTATATACGGCGAGTCTGTCGAGTTGCATCGTTTTGTGTGGGATTTATAAGAATTGGATTCTAAAAGTTCTCATAGTAGAGCTCTAGCGTACTCATTCATGAGAATCTATTGGATTTCAGTCACATTTAAGATGTGTCGATATGAATCTTATGTATGCAACATATGTTTTTCATAACATAGGGGTAAGTCGCTAGTCTCATATAAAGCACACAAAAATAATATAACAAGTTCCTATAACAAATCTCCCTCCCATAGATACTGGACACTTAGAAGAGTACCACGTCAAAACGATTTTACTTCAGCGTCAAAGTCGATACGACGATACGATCTTAGAAAAACGTTATTGGAACATTTGTTATGTCGATCTTAGTTTTTCAAAATGTTTTGAAATCCTTTCTTGTTCTGACAGTATCAGCAGTATCGGCCTGACCGGCCAACTTTACCGGTCGCCTATACATGGTGTTTCAGAAGGTGTAAGTATAAGATGCGAAGTCGCTTAAATAGGAGCAAGGTTGCGTATTTAGGTAATCAACACAATGAAAGTACTTTCGGAGAGAGGCAGAGAACACCGAATTGTCTCAAAATCGTTATGATTTTTTCCTGGCTTTATTTGTAGCGGGATTTCAAAATAAACTGCACATTGGAACTTTTTCTCCTCTACAAAAAGGCAGAATCAGAATTTCAATATGACGTTTCGTCCCTTGTCCTCCAGCAACAACTTCATTTTTTCATATGGACGCCATACTGGCTTTTTGCAGAAATAAATAGAGTTTTTTATTCTGATTCCAAAAATGTCATATACTGGCATTGCTAAACCTTATTTTAAGAAATAGCGTTTCGCGTACCATATTTATCTGCCTGCGCGGCTACTTCGTATAAAAAAAATCTCAAAATCACTTTTACTGACTTCATTCTAGATTTCAAAATTAATTGCATGCTGGAATTGTTCCTTATTATCCTTGTAGATGGCGTAGTCATATTTTCAATTGGACATTTCTTGTTTTGACTTCCATCACCAACTTAATCTTTCCATATGGACGCTTGATTCAAATTTATTTTTATTTTGACATACAGTGTGTCCCAGATTCGCTTCGCAGCGGAGCTTGCTCCAGTTCTTTCGCCTCTCTTCCAGATATCTTATGAATCCGGCACCTTCCCAGAAAACTGGAAATTTGCTCATGTACAGCCCATCCCAAAAAAAGGATCTAAAACCGACCCTTACAACTACAGGCCTATAGCTCTGCTTTCTGTTATAAGTAAAGTGATGGAGAGGTGCATAAATCGCGAGCTTCTGGACTACCTCGAACGTCACAGCTTGATAAGCGACAGGCAGTACGGTTTCCGGCACCAACGATCCACAGGGGACCTCCTAGCTTACGTCACGCAACTGTGGAGTAAACTCATCCAGTCTCATGGTGAGGCTCATGTCGTTGCTCTTGACATCACGAAAGCGTTCGATCAGCTGTGGCACGCTGCCCTCTTAAACAAACTTCCATCCTACGGCCTCCCAGAAAAGCTTTGCAGATGGGTGTTGACTTTATCTCTGGCCGCAAGATATCCGTCGTAATTGACGGATTCTCCTCTTCATCCCACAACGTCAACGCGGGTGTTCCCCAGGGATCGGTCTTGGCTCCAACACTGTTTCTCTTACATATCAACGACCTCCTTTCCTGCACGATCAACCCAATCCACAGCTTCGCTGATGACAGCACTCTACATGCAGGAATTCAGAGTGACAAGCCGATCTCTGCCGCTGAGCTGGAAAAAAGAAGACTAGCGACGACTTCTTCTCTGACAAGAGACCTGGAGGCTATCACTGCTTGGGGACGCAACAATCTTGTACAGTTCAATGCTTCCAAAACACAGTACTGTACTTTGACGAACAAAAAGCGTCCTAGCGCTCATACAGTTTCGATGGACGGTCGGTTTCTACCAAAGAGCCATTCATTTCGGCTGGTTGGAGTCCAGATCACCGAGGAGCTGATCTGGCACGAACACATCTCTTCAATAGCTGCAGCTGCTGGGAAAAAGCTAGGCTATCAGTTTAGGGCTAAGAAGTACTTTTCTCCGCATGACCTTCTCACTCTATTCAAGGCCCAGATAAGGCCTAGCCTCGAGTATTGCTCACACATTTGGGGTGCTGCCGCCCCGACTACATTGTCCATGCTCGATGCTGTCCAGAGGAGGGCGGTCCGACTGATCGATGACTCTTCTCTAACAGACAGTCTCGGGACTCTTTCGCACCGGCGGGCCGTCGGCGATCTAGCTCTTTTCTATCGCTACACCAACGGGCTTTGCTCCTCAGAGCTCTCTTCTATGATGCCGCCGCGCGATGTGCCTGCCAGACAGACCCGCCTGACTTCGGCGTCCCATCCTAACCGTGTCAAACTTCGTACATCCAGAACTGCCCGATACGACCGCTCCTTTGTCCCGAGGGTGTCTAGATTGTGGAACAATCTACGGGAGGAAGCTTCTCCCAGTTCTACTAACCTTAGGCAGTTCAAAAATCGTATTAACAAGATTTCTTTGGGATCATCATAGCAGCCGCGGTGTTCCGGCATTTAGGCTTCTGCCTGCGCGGCTGTTTCGATATAAAAAAAAAAACAGTGTGTCCCAGATTCGCTTCTCTATACAGGACTCTTGGCTCCTGTTATACCTACAGCAAAGGTTAAATGGGGAAAGTTTTAGAGAAAACTGAGTGCTTTCGATAGCCTGTTTCAGATTTACGATCAACCAATTGGTTTTGAAAATATCAGCGAAAACCCAAAAATGACGGAACATGTTTTTGCCAGTAAATCCAAAACGGTTAATTTGACAGCTGTCAAAATGTGAAATAATTCGGACATTTTTTTTAAGAAAAGTTACATGTTTGACATGTCTCAATCATCTTTTGATTTCCAGCAACTTTCATTTTTCTTATTGCCACCATATTTAGTTTTTTATTTTTGAAAAGAGTGTGAAATTTCCAGATCAGTGATCTCTCACAAGTGCATAAAATATTGGAGTACCACCGAAATATCATTACACGAAATTTTATGTATTATTTTTTTTTCTAAGGAGGCCATGATTTATTTGTCAGAAAATAAATTAATATCACTGCCTTTTAGTGTAATGGTAAGTCTGTTACGGAGAGAAAACCTACTGTGAATTATACTTCTTACTGTCTGTGCAAGAACATCCCCCTTCTTTACTTTTCACAGGTTCCGTGTTTCATATGAATAATACTAAATGAATATAGAGTGAAGTGAGGTAAGTGTAATAAAAAAAAATATAGTGGCACTTTAACATTTCATAACAAAAAACCAAAAGAGATATCGGGTTCATTTTTCAGTAGGAACAAAGCTTACTTCATTGTTAAATCAATGTCATATTTATTTATTTGTGGCCTGCTTTTTTTTTGCTGTTATCTTTTGTTATTCCTGCTTTGTTTTCTTTGCTAATTCTTTCGCTTTCTTTGCTTTATCTTTCGCTATTCTTTTATCTTCTTTTCCTTGCTCAGCCTTTTTCTTTTTTTCTATGTTTCCTTTTGCTGTTATAATTTCAGCTCCCGGAGCTACCCCTTTTCTTCTTTCTTCCGGCAACAATTTTTCAAATGATACAGAACTGCTACTTGGCGTAGCTATTGGTTCTGGTCTACTGGTCTGCTATTGGTTCTGGTCGCGGTTCTAATGCTAGCTGCTGCGCGGTTGGTTTCTCTCTGGATGGCTCTTCATGGCTGCTTGTGCTGGGCTCATTAAGAGGTTGTTATGTGGCAGGTTGGGTATTTCTCAAACGTTCTTTATATCTTCGTAGAGCTTCTGGATCATATTTAGAACGGTCGATGACAGATCTATTAAATGGGCATATTCCTCCTCTACGAAAGCCCGATGTCAGTAAAGCTCGATCTGTCCTCTTTCCAAATTGTGTCCACAAGTAGCGAAAAATCTTCCTTTGGTAATTTAAAACCCACGTGTTTTCTTTGGTACTCCGCTAATTTTGAATCCCACCCACTCCTAAAGGCAGCTAGGTCCATGTGTTGCAATAGGTGGCTGGAGTGTGGAGGTAATTTAAGTACAATTATATCATTTTCGACAGCCGCCTAGATAAGTTTTGGGTCTAAGTGCGTTGAATGTCCATCATACAAAAGCAGGATTGGTCTTTCTGGTACAACGTTGCGAATAAAAGTTTTTGTGAAACAGTTTACAAAGATTTCGGTTTCCATCCAACCATTTGGCGACGCAGCATAAGAAGTGCCTAGAAAGGTGGATTCATTCCATATATTGCTTCCTTTAAAATCAATTAATGGAGGCAGTTTATCCCCATTTGCGTTGCCACCCATGAGAACTGTCGTACTCTCTCTTACAGGCCCGGTGATTATTCTTGAAGCAGGGGCATTTTTCTGACCCACAATTTTAGTTCTACTTGGATCGAGTGTAAAACTAGTTTCGTCGATGTTATAAATCTGAGAAGTCTTATTTTGCAGGTCATTATTTTCCAAGATTGCTTTTAACATGTCAAAATATTGTTCAATCACAAATGGATGAATGGCTTGTTTTCTGGCATACTCCAGTCCTTGTGGTTTTTTTAAAGACAGCCTGTGTCTTTTTTTTAAAGGATAAGAACCAATCCCTTGACAAGGATTCCATCTTTATATTATCTTTCGTAACATACTTTCCCACCAATTCTAAGATTTCCTTTCTGCTGAGCCCCCAACCTCACTTCTCCATGGTTTTTATGACATTCACTAATTTTTCTTCATCAACTGCACGGTATTGCGGTGGGTCTTCCTTTGGACGTGCTTTTTGATCCTCGGGTTCCTCGTAGGTGCTTTTGAAGAGTGGAAACTGGGATTTGATACCTCTGGGCAGCAACAGGAATACTGATACCACTTTCTTGGGTGTTTCTGATCGCATCTTTTAAAATTTCAACACTGTAAGAAGGGTCTTGTTTCTTTTTCTTATACACTCTCACCATTTCGAATGAACTCACTAGGAACTGTATAAACTTTAGGCCCGTATCGTCAGTCGTCCCTACAATTGTAGGGCGCATTTATGGCCTCCTTGATTGTCATACTCTTTTCTCTCCTTCAAAAATGTCTAGATTGCACCTGTTCTGTGTGAAGATATTTTTTCTTTTTAAATTGTAGGAAATTTCGGGCTGATAAAACATGATATAAATCAAAAGCATGCACAATTTGATGCAAATAAATATTTGTGACATAACCTCAAAATAGAGCGCTGACACGGAAAATTAAAAAACTATGACAATCAAGGAGGCCATAAACGCGCCCTACAATTGTAGGGACGATTGGCGATACGGGCCTTAGTCTTAGATAGGTCCTATTTTAAGGACTTCAACACTGTTTTTATAATTAATTAAAGTCTTTGGTAAGTATACTAAGTGACATATAAATCCGAACACCCAGTTTAAATGGTTTTACTTTAATAAAATTTTGTATAAGTACTTAATGAAGCATAATAAGTAAATGATAACAATTTCAAAATGATTGCACTGCTTTAAGGCCCTTTGACCTTTAATAATGTGTGGATGCACCCTGATGTGCTACGCATTCTCCAATGCGCCTAGGCATGCTTCTGATCAGGTGGTCAATGTCCTCCTGTAGTATCTCATTCCAGGCAACCACCAACTCCTCTCGAAGTGCTTCTAGAGTTTGAGGAGGACGTTGCAAATTGAGAAATCTATCATATCCCACACGTGCTCAATTGGGGATAAGTCGGGAGATCTTGGTGGCCATGGTAACAATGTGACATTATTATGTTGAAAGAAGTATATTGTGACTCTTGCAACATGTGGTCGGGCATTATCTTGTTGGAAAGTTGGATCTGCCAGGGTGTCAAGATAGGGTAAAAGATGGGGTTCTAGAACTTCGTGCGTTCATGTCACCTCTCATGAAGATTAAAGGTGACCTGGAACCATAAGCTATAGCACCCCAAACCATAACTCCAACAGTGTGATGAACATGTTTTTCAACAAAAAACTGTGGATTCCTCCTTTCACCACGTCGCCTTCTAACCCTGGCACGACCATCGTGCATGCCTAAACAAAATCGAGACTCGTCACTAAAGACAATACTGTTCCATTCCTGATCCCAGAGTGACCGTTGTCTGCACCACTCAAGGCAATTACGTCGGTGTTCTCGAGATAAAGGGAGGACCCAGTGTGGCCGGTATGAAAACAAGCCAAAACGTCTCATTCGTCGGTAAACACTTCGCATGCTAATAGGTCTTCCGTGTTCTGCAAACCATTCATTTGCAATGGACTTGGTAGTGGAGAAACGGTCCCTTAAGGCCAATAATCTTAGGCGGCGATCTTCTCGGTCTGTTGTTCTACGGCGGCGTCCAGTGCCCCTTGCTCTTTGCGTACGGCCTTCTCGAAGCTATGCCTGACAGCACCTAACCACAGTGTCTACACATCTTTGCACTCTAACTGCAATTGCCCGAAAAGAAAGTCCAGCTTCCCGAAGTCCCACTATACGGCCCCTATCAAACTCACTAAGTTGACGAAATCGTACAGGTCTCCGTACTCTAGACATCGTAACCGATCGTAAAGGATGTCAAGAACCAAAATCCGCCAACGTTGATTCTTTACTGCGGCTGAAATATTTATTTTTAGAGCGTTGGTGGATTAAAAAAAAGCAGTATAAAAACCGGAATGTCCAACTGATAAGGCTGAAAATTTTTTCACTTGTTATTCACAGTAAGATAAATACATTCACCAAATTTTATTAAAATAAAACTATTTAAACTGGGTGTTCGGATTTATATGTCACTTAGTATATTTACACTATTCCTTCTATATCATGGTATTGTTAGCCTGTAACAATAGAAAAAGTGATAGGTTATAGCCTAAATGCTCAAGAAGGAGGAGGCTGGTGCAAATGTAACCAGTGATTACATTTACCCCAGTCTCAGTGATTACACTTACCCCATATGCGCATTTCGGTGGGGTAAATGTAATCGCTGGCATACATTTTTTGTTAAGTATCGAAAGTCAAATCTGATAGCAGAATCAAAGACCTTGTCGAAAATTACCTAAGGGAGCAAAATATTACAACTAAATACTAATATTTGCGGTAGTAATAGGGAATTAAAGTTCCTAAAAGGCACTCACAAAATTACTATAAATGTCAAAGCAAAAACAAAGGGAAATATTTGAAACTGGAACTAAGAGGTTAATAAAAAGTAATATGGGTATAATTTTGGAGAAAATATGTTCCAAAACGTCATAAAAAAAATTCCTAGGGCCTGATTACACTTACCCCACTTTCCCCAAGTTAAGCTCAGTACTTGCTTATTTATCTACAAGTCTCCATTGACTGGGCCAATACCGTACTGATTATTGCTAAAAAGCACGAAACAACGTTGGTTATGGGCACGGAGAACACCAACGGATGCAATTCAGCGTGGACCAGTCCATTCACAAAAATATATAAATGAGCACGTAACCTTCGGTAAAACTAATTTATGTTAGGATACATTCTGTGTCAAACGAAACATATTTTGAAATTGTACGGCAGTAACATTTGTACATGTCTTATTTAATTTTTCTGCAGACAGATAACATCTGTTAAAAGTGAAATGTGTAATAAATAGTGTTCTAAACTGAAATGTCGGATACCCATCATCTATAGTTCATTTATCAGGTTCAGGAATTTTTGCGTGCCATAGAGAGTTTTCCGATGACGCATCACAGAAGCTGAGATTTTTCAAATATGCAAAAATAAAACCTTAGACCCAGCTGTAAGATATCCGATAATCAAGGAGGTGATCACGATCTTGATTGAACGTCCCAGATAACAATTTTGTGTTTTATAACGTTTACAGAACTATCTCTTTCTTCTTTTTTTATAACTAAATTGGCATAAATAGTCCTATTATACTGTGACTTAATCTCACCATGTTTTGGTCAATAAAGACGGTTATTAGTATTAACTATGCCGCCATAAACGTTCTAACAACGTTTATACAAAGCCTATAAATCCAACTATTTTGCAGCATTTTTGTTTTTGTTTTTTTTTGTTATGGATAATTGTTTAAACGTTCTTAAAATTATTATGAAACAAAGTTTGCAACAATTATAAAACAGTTTTACTGAAAACAGTTAATGAACTAGAATAACACAGCTTTATAGGAGTTGTTTTATTACCTTGGATGCAGCTTTCTTGTTTTGACCAACACTGAAAGTTTGCTTTTGTCGTTGAAGTACACCGTTCATTTTTGATCGTTGATACAACAAACAGGCAAGCAATAGATCTTTTTTATCAAACAAAATACGTTTGAGCAACTACATCAACCATACTGCACTGATAGGTACCAGACAAACAGAAATTAGTTTTGTGTTGATCTGAAAACTGATATTTTACTACGCAGGAATTTCTTTGTATAATAGATGGGATATACGAGCCCCTTCCCGCTTCAGTTGGCCCACTTCAAGATTTGTACCAAAATATGCCTTTATAAACTAAACATGACGAAGCTATTTACTTCTAAAACAATTTATTTTCTCAAAAACATTTTAGATACACTATAGTCGTAAAAAATACATATCTATTTGGAATCACTTAGACCTATAACTAAAAGAACATCTGAACAAATAAACAATGTGCGAATAAATGCGCGAAGTTAACAAAGCAACAATTGAAAGATTACCATCGGGTAACATCACCTTTATTTTTTTTACGGCTTAAATTCTTTGGGGCATAGTGTTAACCAAGCTTTGGCAAAAAATTTGGTGTAAAACAATCCCATATTCCTTGAAGCTTTTGTCTCAATTCGGTGATTGTACGAGCAGGATGTTGTCGTAGAACCTTTTTCATCTCGTGCCACAAAGTGTCAATAGGTGACAGATCTGGACTG
Organism: Acanthoscelides obtectus; assembly: GCA_963669975.1. NCBI lineage: Eukaryota > Metazoa > Arthropoda > Insecta > Coleoptera > Chrysomelidae > Acanthoscelides > Acanthoscelides obtectus. The sequence continues at coordinate 116,441,215 of CAVLJG010000003.1, forward strand.
CTTGAAACCCATTTTAAAAGTGGTATATTATTTTCTTCCATCCATTTTATAGCCTTTTTTGAGGTATGGCACGCTGCACCATCTTGCTGAAACACAACATCTTGGCCGGATGTCAAACATTCTTCCATCACTGGTAAAAGCTATTCTTCTAAAATTGCCAAATATTTGTTTGTATCCACACTTCCAACAATAGAATGAAGTTTTCCTACTCCTTTTGATGACATACTGCCCCAGGCCATAATGGATGCTGGAAATTTCAGTTTTCTCTTCAGTCAGTCAACATGGAATGCTTCATTTTGTTGCGAATAACTCTACTGCGACTGTCACCTACACAAACTTCGAATCGGGCCTCATCACTCCATTGTATTGCACACCATTGTTTAGGTGTCCATTGTCTATGTTCTTGAGCTCATCTAAGCCGATTTTTCTTTTGCAGAGGAGTTAATAGTGTCCTTTCTTTGGCCTATAACAAGTTGTGCAGCTTTAGGGTTTTTACTTCGCTTTTCTTATAAGAAAACTTAGCTTGCGAGTGCTAAATCCCAGTTTGTGGGCCTCTCTATGAGTTGCGGACCTCGAAATTCTCCTTCCAACAGCGTCACTCCGTCACTTAATTGTAAATCATTGGCGCACAATTATTCTTCTTAATGCTCTTCGGTCGGCATTTGTGATATTACTTTTTTTCACATATCGCGGCTTAATATTAACTAAACCAGTTATGTTATATCTTCTAACAATATTTCTCACACTGTACCGCGATAAGTCTAACAAATTTGCAATTTCTGAGTTTGATTTCCCAGAATTAAAAAATTTAATTTTCAGTAACCGAATTTTCTCACTAATAACCTTTCCTCTACCCATTTTGAAAACCTTAACTACCCAAAACTATTTTAAACGTATTCTGACAGCTATGATTAATAAAAACAATTGTCATGGCTTTTATATTTCACAGCCACCTATGCGTTATAGACTTATTTTGCATTAAAATGAAAATAGGTTGATATGCTATTATCCCAGCATGTGTTATTTTTATGCTGCAAATTTGATTAGGGAGTGATAAAGTTGGTGTTTTCTACTATATATTATCAAAATATTCATTGTTAATATTTTAAACCTATAACACCCTGCTGCATTTTTATTACTTGTGTTTGATAAATAAAAATAAGATTTCAATAGTTGGGCCAACTGAAGTGGGAAGGGGCTCGTATACCACATCCATTTTTAAAGTTGATTCATTTATTCTTACAGCTTGTAGAACTCCCCAAAGAACTTGATGAAAATCTGTGTAATAACATTCCATCCATCCAAGATTTTAACTTTATCACAGTATTTTAATCTTATATTATTTATGGTTTATATATATTATATATATTTATTATTTATTGTTCTAAAGAGCCTTCATGCCTTGGTTTTATTTATATGAAACAGATTAAGGATGCTGATAGGGCATCGTACCGGAAAATAACGAGGCAAAATGGCTTTCCAAACGTGATATCAATATCGCACACATCCCTTTTTTCAGCGGACTGTATTCTTGATACTTTTTGTCCGTTTGTTTCAAAATGTTATATCATGCATTCTTTTTATAGTAGTAACTTGTTAACAAATAATAGTGCAAGTCTGAAATTGTTTGAGTATATTCCATTTTTATTATATTATATTAGAGACGGAAATTAATTTTTTCGGGAGGACACGTGTTTTATTGATTTTTTATTATAGCGAGGAAAATTAAAAAGGTCGCTGAGACACATTTTGTGGTGTATCAAAAAGCGATTGAGGTACGTATAACTACGATATTCCTAGATTTTAATTTTTAAATAGTTGTGTTCATGTCAAATAAATGCACCCCAATGGCACTCCTACTATGTGGTAGATGCAAATGCTTTCAATGAAATAATATACACAATTCACATATTCACAAATCGTGACCAAAAATGAAACATCATACACAGGGCCGCAAGGGGGTCTTTTAAATGTTTCTTCTAGTATTAAAAATTCGTTGAAGCCCGGCAGGGGTTTTTTACGTAATAACCCTGCGTGTCGAGCCCTTTTTTCTTAACATTTTTTTCTTTCAGGCTGCTGCAAAATGGCTTTTCAAGAAAAGCAAAGATTTTGGAGAGAAAAAGAAACGGCCTCATCACTGATGCTTTTTATTCTGTCCTTATACACACCTTATGGCCTATGGGCGCTTGGCCAGGGCCCTGGCTTGATAAAGCTCCCAAAAATAAAACGAAGTCAACAACCAAGTACGTCATAGCTGCCATTCTACACCCCCTCGCACACTTTCATCAGCTATTTTCAACGGCAGAGTGGAACCTCGGGTTTGGATCTGTCTTGCTCTAAATTTCTGTAAATCTAGAGTGTAATCAATCACTTTTTTGCCATGCATCATCCGAAATTTAAGCGTTACCCTTCCAAAATGTAATAGAAATACACATTTCAACCTGTCTCTTCAAACTACAAGGAGATATGCTTTCTAAAAAAAACTTACCAAACTGGAATAGACGCCATGGGTTGACTTGTCTGTTGTACTTGCACTTTTGTCCGAAATTAAATCACGTAGTTTATCAACGAATCGAAATAAACGGGATTTATCTGATAGACAAATCATTCACAATCACTTCCTGCACTTCTCAGGAATTTGACCGACCGATATCGCTAGTTCATTCCACCTTTTATGAGATAAACCACCGAAAAGCCGTTAAAACCTAGAACCTAGAACAACGCCAAGGGCCAACTAACAAAGATAGAAGCTGATACCACCGTCCACCCAATAAAAAACTGCCAGTAAAAACATATGAATATATGTCAGTGTGCTCGGCGTCCAATCGTCTTACAGCGTAGATTCTCAGAACTTGACACGGACAGATTTGACTGTGCAGAAACGCTGAAAATTGAATTTTGTGTGTACGATAGTGGAAAAAAGTATCGCCCAGAATTATAGTTTTTAATTAATTATTATATTGCATTTCAAATTTAGGTGGATTGTTTCTTGAGTGCAATGTTGCCGTACCTACCGAATTTTCGGTATTTCTACCTTATTTACCGAAATACCGAAAACATCCTCATTTTTTACGATTTTTTAAAATAAATCAGATATTTCCAGATTTTGTACCGAAAAAGAGCTGGAGACAAAAATAAAGCTAAAAACAAGGATTCTATAACCAGAGCTCGTTATATATAAATTCTCAATCACATAAGAACGGTCTTTACCAAAGATCACAGCAGCTGATTTATTTGAATTTAATATTAATGAATGCTCTTGCAATCTTTTAGGGAGGTTAGTCAAGGCGCTGTTTATTTTCAACTCGACAGCTTTCCAATCTGAACTAGTAAAGGAATAGTGCAGATGGGTATCATCCGCGTAAACGTGCGACTTACAGAATTCCAAACATTTAAGGATCTGACTAGTATATATAGTGAAGAGCAATGGTCCAACTATAGATCCTTGCGGTACACCTGTGCTAGTGAGCTTTGAACTGGATATTTCATTTTTCAATTGTACACACTGTGATCTGCCACTTAAGTATGAATTAAAAAGTTTTACGCTGACAGTAGAAAATCCGCATGACTTTAAGATAGACAGCAGGACATCATGGGCTGATTGTGTCAATTGCCTTGCTGAAATCTAATAGTATTAAAGCGGTAGACTCACCCAGATCATTCGACTGAATGGTATCATCAGTTATTTTAGCAAGTGCAGTGGTGCAACTGTATCCTGGACGAAAGCCTGACTGTGTTTTAGGAAGGATACTTTTACTGTCAATATGTGTTGTTAATTGTATTTCGATAATGTTTTCAACCAATTTCGAGAGACCAGCTAGAATACTTATTGGACGAAGATCTGATAGCTGTTCAGCTTCCTTACGTTTTGGAATTGGCACTATTAAGGCCACTTCCCAGCACTTTGGATATTTTCCCTCAAGAAAAATTGTATTAATAAGATGTACCAAATATGGTAAAATATACGAGACACACAATTTGACGAGATGTATGCTAATGCCATCATTTCCTGGTCTGGTGTTTTGTATCCTACTTAATGGTCAGATACCAATTTGAAATTGAACTGTAAATTGCATATTTTGTTTTGATTGATTTATTTATGACATTGAATCAGCCGCGCAGAGAGAAACCTAAAAATGCCAGTGCACCGCGGGTGCTATGAGGAGCTCAAAGAAACTTTGCTAATCTGATTTTTGAACTGCCTAACGTTACTAGAACTGGATAGAGCCTGCCCAAATAGATTGTTCCACAATCTCTAGAGACAAATGTGCGGTCGTATCGGTCTGTTCTGGATGTACGAAGTTAGGATGCCATGAGGAGCAACACCCGTTGACATAGCGGAGGAAAATAGCCTTCACAAATACGAAACGATCTTGAAAAACACTATAGGGCTCGTACGTTGAGTCCCAGACAACAATCTACCTAGAAATGAGAAAAATTAGAAGCAGTTCGCTACTGAAATAATATTTACGGCTTCATAAACCAGGTGTATAAACGTACCTATAAAATCTAAAATTATAGACCATTCGCCTAATTTATTTGTCAGTAGCTAACCGTGATACTGAATTTTTGACAGCTTGAAGAATTCAAGAATTCAAAAATTCCACAATCGCGATGTTGGAGCGAAAATAAATCAGGTTTATTCAAAATGTTGCAAGTTCTCCTGCGTTTGTTTCGGTTTGTTTGATTTCGTTGCTTAATGCACAGTGTGAACGATCTGCTCCAGTTTTAAAAATAGCGATCGCGGTCGTCAGGGTCAAACAATCCTCATGGTCTCACTGTAAACACTATAGAGTCTTGCTCTCTTTGGAACAGTCTCATAGTAGATAGTAAGTAGCCTTGGGAATGAGGTAACGTCACAGTCCGTTTAGAAAATTTAGGTGACAATAAGAGAGATCATTGTTTTTGTTCTCGCAAAAGGTGACACAATCGTAAGTTATGGTCATGGTCGCTTTAGAACCGAGTAGGGGAATTACCGCGCGGTGTTCACTTGTCTAAATTTCCTCTATCAGTGTATTGTTCGTTCGGATACTATACCGAGTAGACCATCTCAGGATGCTATGAAAAATAAGATTGCTCTACTCGAAAAAAATCTGAATGCTTTGTATTCTGCCAGAGATACGATGCCAAGCCATGCTGAAGTTGATAAACAGATCATTAAGGAGGAAATAAAAACAGCAAAACAGTTTTAAACAGGAAGGTTCAAAACGCAGTTGCCCAGAAGAAACACAGGCATGGTATGAAAAGAAAGTCAGAAGATATTTGTCATGAAAATCCAGAAATCAAAAAAGACTATCTCTGAGGGATTCAGTGGGACGTCCTAATCTTGAGAGCAATCAACATGCACTATTGAAAACAATCGCGGATATAGCTTTATTTGGGAGTGCAGCAGATGATGAACGAAATCAATTCGCAGCGTAAAAACTCTTGATGCGCTCACACAAGAATTACGTAAAATAGGATTTGACATTAGTCGCAGCGCGACATATCTTCGTTTGATTCCCAGAAAATCTAATTCTGCAGAGGGATGAAGACATGTATTGACAGTCCCTGTTAAGCTCATTCGGGCTCAAACTGATCACCAGAAGAGCCACTTAGATAGCAAGTTCGCTGAAACATCAATTCATTATTTAGAGAACATACTTGGACCAGATCAAGTATTTTTCATATCTCAGAATGATAAAGCTCGAGTCCCTATTGGCGTAACTGCGGCAAATAAGCAAGCACCTCTTCTAATTCACATGGAATATAGAATCAAATCACGATTGGGTAATCGTTGAGCGTCATAAATTAATACCATCTGTTTATGCTGGTATCAAAATCACTTCCAATATGCTAGGACAACCGCAAGCCGTTGGATATTCTGGACCAACATACATCGCTATTCGAAGTTGAAAGCATAGCTCATCTACTGCTGATACTCATGCTCAGGATTTCGAGACGCTTCTCGAACTTGAATAGTTTCGACCATTAGCTAAAACTAACCATGGACTAGTAACCAGTGGCAATCATGACGGTTGATGGTGGACCAGATGAAAATCCACGTTATCAAAAAGTCATAGGGTTTGCTATACAACACTTTAAGCGACATGATCTCGATGCATTGTTTTTAGCTACCAATGCTCCTGGAAGAAGTGCGTATGACAGGGTGGCGTTACAATTGATGAACATTTAGAAAGATCTAATTTCGAATTTGCAGGAAATGTATTAGCTGAAGTATAGGGTTCAATGGAAATTGATGGCTATAATGTTAATGTAAAATATGTTGGGGCAGGTGAACAAGATCTTCCTGATTTTCCAGACATTAAATGGTATTCAGAACATGTGCGTGAGAGCCAATACTTGCTTCAAATTGTAAAATGTAGAAATACAGAATGCTGTCGTCCAAGAAGTGGCCTATTTAGATTACTAGACAATATTTTTCTTCCACCACCTGTAAAAGTAAAACAAACAGTTGATGACTTGGTTTTGGATGAAGGAGGGCAATTTCTTAATCTTCGAGTCAATTTAGCTCTACGCTTAAGTGCTTCACTCAAAGATGCAAATGCCCTACGATTATTTTTGTCCGACGGTAAAATTGAGGCTATCAACTCGAACATGCAAAACGTGTGGTCTTTTTCACGCTTTCGTCAAGTCACTAAATCGTCACATAGAAGATATCCATAAAAAAGTACACACGCACACTGATAGGAAAGTTAGACCTGTAAGAGTCGCTGTTAATGAACTGATGTGCATTATTCAATATTTAGAGCACCATGATGTTGAATGGCTCGATGACAACGACGTAGACATTCCAAAATCCGATGAAAGCGAGCAAACTCACAACACTGAGCAGCAATCGAAGCAATTCAATGTCATCGAAAACTTAGAATCATGGATCGGGTTTCATGGACTGAAGACTGTTAATTTGAATTTAATATACAGGGTGTCCCAGAAGTCGACGTCAAGCCGAAACCGGGCGATAGGCAAAGTCATAACAGCTATCAGAAAAATATTTAAAAAAATTTTATGTATCTGTTTTGAAAATTATAGGTCTTCGAAAAAAATATAGAAATTTCACACCCTACGGCAGTCTGTCAACTCCTGTTACTACAAATTTTAACTTTTTTTGGATTTTATTCTTACAATGTAATGATGAATAATGCATCTTCAAACTGGTGTCTCAACCTTACTGCCAACTTTTCTCGTTCAGGAAAAATTGCCACTTATTTCCCAACCAAGTATTCCAAAGTAAAACTTTGCTCAACTTTAACTGGCTGTACTGGAAAAAATGTACTACGAGAGTTTGGCAAGTAACCTTAAAAGTTGGCGCATTTAATAAGGATTCCAAAATGGTATAACACTTAGAAGATTACTCGTTAACTTATACACAATTTTTATTTGAAGAAAAACTGATGAAAATTCTTCAAAATTTCCTAATTAAACAGCGATTATGAAAACGCACAAGGACCCTTAAGGATAATTGTTTGCACAACAGTGGGCGTCAAAATACTGCTGATGATGATTTACCTTTACAGCAAATGCTCAAACTGTTTTCCTTCAGCTGCAACACACGCTCAACATCTTCTTAAAAAAGATCGGGTTATTAAACGAGCGAATCCACGGTTATTAACAAACTCAGCTGCTTCCAATAGTATTTGCCGTAGCTCAGCTACATTTTGAATCGGCTTGAAATACACTTTTTCTTTTACAGTTCCCCAGTAAAAAAAATCTAACGGATTCAAATCTGGTGACCGGGCTGGCCACGGTATTGTACCAGACCGCCCTATCCATCTGCCTGGAAAGTTTTGATCGAGATACACTCTCACTGAGAGTGCATAGTGCGCTGGGCAGCTATCATGCTGAAACCACATGTCCCTGTAAATACTCAGTGGCACGTCCTCCAATAAATTTTCTAAATGATTTTGCAAGAAACCTGAATAAACCTCAGCAGTCAAAGTCTCTGGGAACTCAAACGGACCGATTATTTTACCATTTAAAATTCCTGTCCAATGGTTGATCTTGAAGCGATATTGAGATTTATCTTCTCTCATCAAATGTGGGTTTGCTACGTGCCACTCGTGTAAGTTATGCAGGTTCATGTACCCATCTTTCTTAAATGTGGTCTCATCTGACCATAACATTTTTTCAAAGAACCGTGGATCGTCCCTGTGTCTTTCTAACATTGTGCGACAAAAAGCAACTCGGGGCTCATAATCCCGGGGCAGAAGAGCTTGAACACGCTGTACGTGGTATGGATGGAGGACGTTTTTTTGCAAGATTCTATGGGCTGTACTTTTGGGCACACCTGTTTTTAGTTCTATTGCACGCACTGAAGTACTCGGGTCTTCTTCGACAGCTCCTAGCACCACGTCTTCGTAAGGAAGGGAAAATCTTCCCTCACCGTGTGATTGGTTTGGTAGTTGGCCCTCTGAGAACAGTAAGCTGTGCACATTTGTGAACACTCGATGATCTGGATGACGAGCTGCATTCGGGTACCTCTCACAGTAAAGTCTCGCTGAAGCACTAGCGTTGCATCTGCATTCCCCATAAATGAGGTGCATGTTAGCATATTCTTGTACGGTGTACACGGACATAGCGGCACTGCACAATCACACTATCAAAGATAGTCTAAGGAAAGCAAATGTTGTTATGAAGAGCAATTAAACAGTCCAAATCCAAATCACAAGCGATCAACAGTCCAGTTCACGAATCCAAAATTAGTAACAGTATGAAATCAACAAGCACGAACATGTAAAGATGCGCAGTAAACGAAGGAGTACTGATCGGTATCAAAGTGTGCAATAGCAAGTAAGTGATGTGCTTCATCCATACCACATACAGCGTGTTCAACAACTCCTGCCCCGGGATTATGAGCCCCGAGTTGCTTTTTGTCGCACAATGTTAGAAAGACACAGGAAAGATCCACAGTTCTTTGAAAAAAATTTATGGTCGGATGAGACCACATTTAAGAAAGATGGGTACATGAACCTGCATAACTTATACGAGTGGCACGTAGCAAACCCACATTTGATGAGAGAAGATAAATCTCAATATCGCTTCAAGATAAACCATTGGACAGGAATTTTAAATGGTAAAATAATCGGTCCGTTTGAGTTCCCAGAGACTTTGACTGCTGAAGTTTATTTGGATTTTTTGAAAAATCATGTACAAAATTTATTGGTGGACGTGCCACTGAGTATTTACAGGGACATGTGGTTTCAGCATGATGGCTGCCCAGCGCACTATGCACTCTCAGTGAGAGAGTATCTCGATCAAAACTTTCCAGGCAGATGGATAAGGCGGTCTGGTACAATACCGTGGCCAGCCCGATCACCTGATTTGAATCCTTTAGATTTTTTTACTGGGGAACTGTAAAAGAAAAAGTGTATTTCAAGCCGATTCAAAATGTAGCTGAGCTACGGCAAAGACTATTGGAAGCAGCTGAGTTTGTTAATAACCGTGGATTCGCTCGTTTAATAACCCGATCTTTTTTAAGATGCCGAGCGTGTTTTGCGACTGAAGGAAAACAGTTTGAGCATTTGCTGTAAAGGTGAATCATCATCAGCAGCATTTTGACGCCCACTGTTGTGCAAACAGTTATCATTAAGGGTCCTTGTGCGTTTTCATAATCGCTGTTTAATTAGGAAATTTTGAATAATTTTCATCAGTTTTTTTTCAAACAAAAATTGTGCGTAAGTTAACGAGTAATCTTCTAAGTGTTATACCATTTTGGAATCGTTATTAAATGCGCCAACTTTTAAGGTGACTTGCCAAACTCTCGTAGTACATTTTTTCCAGTACAGCCAGTTGAAGTTGAGCAAAGTTTTACTTTGGTATACTTGGTTGGGAAATAAGTGACAATTTTTCTTGAACGAGAAAAGTTGGCAGTAAGGTTGAGACACCAGTTTGAAGATGCATTATTCATCATTACATTGTAAAAATAAAATCCAAAAAAAGTTAATATTTGTAGTAACAGGAGTTGACAGACTACCGTAGGGTGTGAAATTTCTATATCTTTTTCAAAGACCTATAATCTTCAAAACACATACATAAAATTTTTTTAAATATTTTTCTGATAGCTGTTATGACTTTGCCTATCATCCGGTTTCGGCTTGACGTCGACATCTGGCACACCCTGTATGTGCCAAAAATTTAAAATAAGTTTGTTATGTTAGTAAGATATACTATTTTTGTCCTTTACTCTATATTGAATACCGTATACAGTAAAATATAATCTCTATCCTAAATCTATTTTCTTATTTTTCAAATTATAATTATAACGTTATAATTATAATATTAAAAAAAACAATACATTAATTGACAAATGTTCACGTAAGCATGGGGGGAGGGGGTAAGAGCTTTGCTTACTTTTGCTGACAAGGAGGATGGGGGGTAAATAATTGTAATAAATCTGCTTACATAATACTTGAACGGCCCCTTAGAGTAACGTAATAATTAAGGCGATTTGTCACTGGATAATTGAAACGAAAACTCGTAAAAAGTGCACAGGACCTGTACTCAGCAGCTTGCAATCATAAAAGAAGGTTACATATTGGAAATAATAAAAAAAATCCTAGTTGTTATTACCCAACACAAGGCCAACTATACAACTACACGTATCGGATAGGAAGCATTGCTAGTTCGTAATATTATGATAGCTGCCTTTCTGTTCTGGAGCTTTTTTGCTCAAACTTATGTAATCTCTATCTACATTTTTTAAAAAAGTATTCTGAGATAACGATTGAATGTCGTTTTTTCAGGCGATGCTGTTCTACGCACCAAGATGGCTGTGGAAATCGTGGGAGGGCGGGAAGATTCACGCTCTCATGATGGACCTAGACGTAGCGGTTTGTACGGAGATCGAGAAAAAGCAAAAGAAGAAATTGATGATCGACTACCTGTGGGAGAATCTAAGGTATCACAACTGGTGGGCCTACAAATATTACTTCTGTGAAGTCCTTGCCCTTGTGAACGTTGTTGGTATGTAAGTCTACCTTTTTCCGTTTCTAGCATGAAATATACATCCGCCTATTTCGTACGTCTTGTAACAAATTATGGGTTACTTTTTTAACTCGGATGTGTGTAAAAGCTTGGAAAGCCGTTTTCCAAAAGGGGATCGCTTGTTTATTGAATTATGAAGGAAAATAAATGAGAGTTATTGTTGATTGTAAGCAGAGGTATTCTTTGTGACGTTTGTTTTGTGTTGATATCCCTCGATCTGTAGTGTTGCTACGCAACATAAAAATAGTTAATCAGAGAATATTTCCAGAATAGACATCCACATCATAGTTAAACATACTAAATTGTAAGGATTGTTATTTATTATCTACACATATGAAATATATATATATATATATATATATATATATATATAGGTGAAAGGTAAAGCTTCCACGTTTTGTTGGGTACTTCGACAAAATTTAAGCAAAGAGGACTCCTTATACTTTATTAATCTCTAGCTTTCAATGGACTTTGCCATTTTCATCAGGAGTTGCTCTAACATTGAGAAAAATAGCAACTGTTATGCAAAATCAATTTTAAATTAACTTACAGTAGTATGCGAAGATGTTGTTAAATGTTATTTACGTTTAGGTTGAGGGAAACACCGAATAACCTGGTGAAAGCTGGATACATGGTACAATCGTCAAAATTATTACAGACTACACAGAGCTGTATGTCAGGAACAAATTAAAACGGATTAAAAATATTTAAAACGAAAGTAAAAAATTACATCGTGAACCACCTGATGTTGCACAAGGTGGTGGCCATATAATCATAAGTAAAATGAAGCCTTTGACAGATGGCAGAAGGTTAGTAGTGTCACTGTTGATGGATGGAATGAAAACTGTTTTGTAAGGTGTGTGCTATGTTGCCCGATCACTTCAGACGACAATGACCACGC